>JBAMJV010004546.1:0-182162 GCA_037951105.1 Echinarachnius parma
GTCGTTTTAATTGTACTCGATCTTGAGTAAACAATTAATTGTGTTTTATGATAAAGTCTTTGAAAAGACTGGATGATGGTAAGTGGTTGGATGATTATCTGGTTTTACAGATGCATTTGTTTAGTCTATCAGTTACTTTAATATTAATTCTAACGTTTAAAAACTAAGTTATACAATCATCCATTTAACGTTTTCGCTGCGCGCTTCGCGCGTAAACAAATTATCTCAGTTTGTTGTGTAACTTGCGTATGGTACGTCTGGGTGGATTTTTATGTACCGGTCCACGTAGTTCCTGTGTAGGCTGTTTGTGGCTGTTTGTGTGACGTGCACCAAATTGCACCATTTCAAGTATATCAATGCAAAATCTTCCCCGTGGGAGGGGATACCCCCTCCCAAACCCTCCCCCTCTGGCTCTGCCCCAGCCCTCAGTCGTTTCGCTCCCTCGGGACTAATTTTTGGCTGTAAGCTATGTTGTTGGATCATACGTAATGTGGCATATGGTTCATGTTTTTATGCACCAAATCGCACCATTTCAAGTATGAAATGCAAAATCTTCCCCGTGGGAGGGGATACCCCCTCCCAAACCCTCCCCCTCTGGCTCTGCCCCAGCTCTCGGTCGCTTCGCTCTCTCGGGACTCATTTTGGCTGTAAGCTATGTTGTTGGATCATACATAATGTGGCATATGGTTTATGTTGTTATGCACCAGAATGCACCATTTCAAGTATATAGATGCAAAATCTTCCCCGTGTGAGGGGATACCCCCTCCCAAACCTTCCCCCTCTGGCTCTGCCCCAGCCCTCGGTCGCTTCGCTCCCTCGGGACTCATTTTTGGTTGTAAGCTATGTTGTTGGATCATGTTTTTATGCACCAAATTGCACCATTTCAAGTATATAAATGCAAAATCTTCCCCGTGGGAGGGGGATACCCCCTCCCAAACCCTCTCCCTCTGGCTCTGCCCCAGCCCCAGCCCTCGGTCGCTTCGCTCCCTCGGGACTCATTTTTGGTTGTAAGCTATGTTGTTGGATCATGTTTTTATGCACCAGATTGCACAATTTCAAGTTTAAAAATGCAAAAGCTCCCTACCGTGGGAATGGGGACTCCGCTCAGTCACTAATTCGCTCCCTCGGGCTTGGTCGCTTTATCCTCGCA
This sequence comes from Echinarachnius parma, assembly GCA_037951105.1. NCBI lineage: Eukaryota > Metazoa > Echinodermata > Echinoidea > Clypeasteroida > Echinarachniidae > Echinarachnius > Echinarachnius parma. The sequence goes on from JBAMJV010004546.1 coordinate 1,151, forward strand.
ATGTCTCACTCTCACCTCTGGCTCAAAGTTGGCAACTCTGTGAGTGGGGTTGGGCATGAGCCCCTAAACACATAAATCGTGAGCCCCCTTAGGGTTTTGCCCCCCCCCCAATCCAAAACTACTTCCGTCGCGCCTGGCAGTAGCGCCAGCGTACACTTCGTGCCATTTTGAATGACCATTGATGAAAAGGTATGCACTTTGAGCAAATTCACTTGCTCCTACGTGATTTTGAACGACTATTTACGAATTCGAATGCTGCTTTGACACGGCGATCGCAAATCGCGCGAATTCGTTTGCTCCTACATAGTAAAAAAAAAAAAAAGTTGATAAATGGTGCAAAATAGCGAAAAGGGCGCAGACTCGGCATAGAATTAAAGTTGCACCATAGTATGCACCTATAAAGGTGCATTTTTGCTAAAGTGCAAAGTCGCACCTTTCTTAAATTTGTTTTTATGTACTCCTCTATTAATACACGATTCGTAAACTCTATGTCAATCATCAAATGTATCTTACACTATTATGATCGTATAATCTTATGGTTTTAAATGAATATGTGTCAATTGTATTTTCTTATAATATTGAAATTAATTAAATGGGTCTGTAAATCAAACTACGGCCACAGCAAGGCTATCAACCAATTCCATGGGTCCAAGACAAACACTTCACTCACAGAGAGAAAACAAACATATTATTTGTGTTTAAATGCAAAATTGTTGATTTACATCACTGCTTTATGACTTCTTTTGTGAAATAATAGCTCATTATGCATGCAGGGATTGGAAAAACGGAGAAATTGGAAATAACGTGATATGAAAATAGTTCTCCTTCAAGCGTAGATTCGTTATAGCCCCTCTGATTGGTCATTTGCTTGACAAGCTACCAAGCGAGAATCAAACAAAGATAATAAATACACACTAAGAAAAAAAAGGTTGAAATAAGTTGCAAAGTAACGGCGAAAGGTGCATCCGATTAAATCATCCATCCAATTCAATATCCACCATCAATCATAAATCGCAAGCAATAATCGTCGTGTTTGTTGATAATTGCTTTAATTTAGATTTTCTTTATGAAATAATATTAATTGAATCATGAAGTACAATTAATTTCCTGAGAATTTATATTGATCTTTATAAAATGGTATCATACTTGCTGAATTCGTTTCATACAAAGGAACATATTATTCAAGCTTGGAAAAGTATTATTTCAATTGATGCGGAAATTACTTTTCAGTTCTTTCCGTTCATATATATATAAATATATATATAATTACTTGCAATGCTATTGGACATATAAATCGATGCACTCGATAGCAAAAACGGCATTAAGGGCCTTGGAATTTGTATTGTTTTGAATCCCATGACCCAGATCAAAATTGCACCATTTATATACAATGAATGTAAAGTGATAATCTCAAATTTATCTCAGTATTGTGTGCATATTGGAACTGATCAATCACTCTCAATAGATCTGTTGTGGGTAATGTGACTAGATTAGACCATGCCAATCACAGAGTTAATATTGTTTGGTCATTCATCATCTTATCCAAAAACACAAACACACGCACGCACACGCACAAGCATACTCAAAATCGCTCACACGCTTTATGACTTCTTTTGTGAAATAATAGCTCATTATGCATGCAGGGGACTGGAAAAACGGAGAAATTGGAAATAACGAAATATGAAAATAGTTCTCCTTCAAGCGTAGATTCGTTACAGCCCCTCTGATTGGTCATTTGCTTGATATAAGCTACCAATCGAGAATCAAACAAAGATAATAACATTATCAATTTGAATGGCACAATCGCAAAATTGAGCGGGAAAACCTATATTATACTTATACTATTTCATTAAAGTTATCAATTCATAGCCAGACGCCATGAGGTGTGTTTAAAGCACATACGTATTTCCTCCCCCGTACATATACACCCCTGCCGAATGCCGCAAATGGTTATCAAATATCGAATTTCATTTTCGCTTCAGAAGTAGCATTTTACTTTAAAGTGATCCATTAACTTTGTATTTTGTTTTCCTGAAGTGATGTTTCAGACGTCAATCATATACCAATTTCATTATAAGTTTCTTGTGAATGTATGTGACATTTTCATAGAAAAGGAACTGTTTACTTATTTACAAAAAGAGAACATTCATGTCTGCTTTGATCCCGATAGTTCGCATGAAACATCATAATTCGGATACTCTGGACGATTGAGTATCCGGATTCGGATAAAGTCTTGACGACGCGTCGCGACGGCCGAAACCGTCTATACACGCTTTCCAATTCAATCTTAAATAATATTTATTTCCATAACTAGGGAGACAGTTAAAAAATAACAACAAGGTACAAGAAAAGTGAGAAGCTCCAAATAATATTTGTTTAATCTTACAAAGTCATTTAATGGATCACTTTAATTTGACATTCAACAAACTATAGACCACATCCTCAGCAACGAATCTTTTTGCCTCGTTCTCTAGCCTTATCTCCTCTAGATCTAGATCTTTACTAACCACGCCCTTCTCCCACCCCACCCTCTTCATGTGTCACTCATTGGTTTTCACTCTTCCTCTCTCCTCCCTCTCTCAATCTCTCTTTCCCTTCCGTCTTTTCCGACTCATAACTTTTAACTTCTTATAGGTATATAGGTTTTACATGTTATTCTAGTTAAATTATTTATTTTACGTTAGATTGCTAGAGTATTGATTTGTGCTGATTGTTCACGTTAGTTTCTGCGCAAATCAGGATCTGAATTAAATATAATAATTTGAGGGTCCATGTAAAAACTGAGCTGCCTATGCCTATGTCAACGGGTGATGAGTTAAAACAACAATCACAATGAAAAGAAACAAGTTCTACTTATTTTGTTTAGTTCTCATAAACATTGCATCTTATTTGTAATCAACCATTCTCATTGTAAATCAATCAAAGTATGCAGGTGTGAAATGACAGATAAAATTACGCCCCCGAATAATTTGGCCTCTTCATGGCAGCGAACTTGCAGATGTTTTAAATAAAGCAATTTTAACGTTTTTATCTTTCTTTTTTGTAATACTCTGATTGTTGTTTTCCTTTCTCTATCGACCCCTCAGCTAATTTATCCTTCCTCTTATTTCGTTCCTTTTATTTTCTCTTAACACCTGATTAATCTTCAATTCACGAAATAATACCGCTTACGCTCTGCGCCTCATCCTGTGATCGAATGGTGCCATGCGTGCACCTCTCAATCTTTGCGGTGTATTGCCTTCTTGGCCACTCAGTAAGCGTCCACACGGGTATTGAGATTCGTGGGCAGGACTTGCAGTGTTGTTAAAGCCGCGAGGCCGCCGTTTGTTCTGCATTCGGTCTTGGGTCCTATACCACTATAAGCCTGGCACAGACAGAGCCATCTCGACCCGATCCGACCCAACCCGACTAAAAGCTACAGTCGGTCCGATTCAGTGGCGGCCGATTCAACATATTGAATCGGGCCCGATTTGCTTCCGACTGGCAAAATCGGAGTCGTGAGGCAATGTACACAGAGCCGACCCGACGTCTGATTAAGTTCGTCAGATATAGAATCGGATTGTGTAGTATGTGGTAGGCTTGAAAACGAACTCAACTACAAATGTACAACATTGGGGACTTGCGAGCGAGCGTTAATTCTTTTATAATTTAACTACGATGTTAGTTTTGTTAGGTTTTATATTTAGAGTGAAATTTTATATTCAATTCTCTTTGAAATTAAGCCAATGCATATGTGAACCTGGTGAGTCATGTATTAACTCTATGGGGATTGCACAATCTCGAAGGGAACATGTTAACGAAAAAAAGTGAGCAAAGCGATGGAAACTTGTGCTTCCGTCAAGGGAGCTGGGTTTGATACACCACTCAAGGCCAGTCAATACTATATAAATATTTATTAAGACGCTGAGTACATTTTGAAAAAAGAAAAAGAACAGAATGCTATGCAGAGAGTATAGCTCAATCAACTACACCGCAAGAAATGATCATCCAGGTGATACTGCAAAATGTGTGAGATGGTCGAACATTTTTCCCCCTTCAATTTGTTAAGCCCTCCACCATGTCCACAGGCTATTTATTGATAATCTTCAAACGAACAAACAAACTAAATACATGCGCATGTTTAAACAAATTCATAATAATCCTTTTATACAAACAACAATTGTAGCAACTGCCACTTTTTGTCTTTCCATTCCAGATATATTTCTCATCTCTTTGATATTGTAAAACTTTCTTTTTCAACATGTCAAAAAGAGGAAATATATGATTCAATTTACAAATAAACATCTGTTGTTTAATTAATATAACAATGCAATTAAGGTCATCGTTTCTCTTATCTTCAAAGCCAAACATTATGTGTTGTAAGGTGAACACAATTCTAACTTGAGTTCTGTCATAAATCCAGTTTAAAGTTGCATTCCAAATATTTCTACTACCGTAATTTCACATTCATAAAAAACAATTTACTATATCTTCTAGTTCTTTTTTACAAAATGAACATTTTTCATTGTTTACAATTTTCATCCTAAATAATTGGTCGAACATGAGGTGATTTTTAAAAGCTTACGGTAACTATCATTGGATTTTAATAATAATTTGAGTAGATGTTACCCAGATATGAGGTAGTTTTACCCGAATGTTGATGCTTTCATAACTCTCGGGGCCTGCACCCCCTAGCACCCCACCCCTCTTTCCGCCCTATACGGTCGGATCAGGGTTGATGTGGACACACGGTGATTCCGAATTCGCCAATCCATTTTAATTCGACCCTGGTAATCAATCACGCTCGCGACGAACGGAACGTGTGAATAATCGCCACCCAACCCGAACTCAAGACCAAATACCTGGAAATGTTCTTGTAATCGAATTGGTACCACAACATAATAGTTACGTGTATGTGATTGGATTAAAGCCAAATGCTCGTTTTTGGGAAAATTATTGGAAATAACTTAAAGGGATAGTTGAGTTTTGGTATAGATGGCGCTACACAATATAATTTTGTTGTGAGATAATGACAAACTGAGTGTCGAATTCGACAGAGCATACAATTTAAATGACAGAATAAATTTTATTTTATCAAAATCGGTTTAGAAATAGCTGAAATATCCATAAATATAGCCATTTGTAATAAATGTGGGGCCCCACAATTATTCAACAATTTTGAACCAGCCGTTAAAAAAAAATGTTACTGCTTCCTCTTTAAAAAATGAACAAAATAGGTTTTTAGATAGTTGTTAATTATAATCACTATTTTAACAAAACATCACATGCACAATATTTTATTTAAAATGGTTAAAACCGATGAGTGTTTAGAGAGCGCCGTCTTGAGTTTTAACGGCTCTTTTTATGCCTCCGCAACGAAGTAGCCGGAGGCATTATGTGTTCGGGTTGTCCGTCCGTCCGTCCGTCCGTCCGTCCGTACGTCCCGTTCTCGTGATCGCGTTATCTCAAGAACCGATTGACGGATTTTCACCAAACTTGGGTCATGTATGTATATTGGGGTGCCAATGATCTGTTAGATTTTGGGGTCATGAGGTCAAAGGTCAAAGGTCACAGAGCTCATTATATATGCAAAAATAGCTCGTGATCGCGTTATCTCAAGAAGGGATTGACAGATTCTGACCAAACTTGGTACATGTATGTATCTTGGGGGCCGATGATCTGATTAGATTTTGGGGTCATGAGGTCAAAGGTCAAAGGTCACAGAGCTCATTATATATGCAAAAATAGATCGTGATCGCGTTATCTCAAGAACGGATTGACGGATTCTGACCAAACATGGTACATGTATGTATCTTGGGAGGCCAATGATCTGATAAGATTTTGGGGTCATGAGGTCAAAGGTCAAAGGTCACAGAGCTCATTATATATGCAAAAATAGCTTGTGATCGCGTTATCTCAAGAAGGGATTGACAGATTCTGACCAAACTTGGTACATGTATGTTCCTTGGAGAGCCAATGAACTGATTAGATTTTGGGGGTCATGAGGTCAAAGGTCACAGGGCTCATTTTATGTAAAAGTAGCTTGAGATTGGAAATCTCAAGAACTGAATATCAGATTTCAATCCAACTTGATACCTGAATGTATCTTAGGGAACAATTGTAGTCATTAGATTTTTGGGGTCATGAGGGCAAAGGTCAAGGTCACTTATAGCTCATAATTGTGATACGTCAAGATCTAAAAGACAGAGTACCATCAAAATTTAGTTGACAGAATTAATTATGTGTACATGTTGATATGGGCTTGATATGAATAAATTGCGTAATGGCGGAGGCATCATTTTCGACTGCGCGCAGTCGAAGATCCATCTAGTTTTTTTAATGATAACGGGCTTTTTATTTAGTAATTTGTAATTTTTCTTCCTTTTTAGCATGGTTATAACTAGTTATAACTATTACTTAGTTTGTAATGTAATGGTGCAGGTTTTGCTTACTAGAATTCAGTTTGACCAAAACTGTACTATCTTTACCAGAACTCAACTATCCCTTTAATTGGCTAAACTAATTGATTAGTTTTGTTGAAATAGCATAAAAAGGGGCGTGTGTGGAAAAATCCGAATCTTAGTATCGTTAAATGCAGAAATATCTGATGAAACGTTCATGAAAGCCGCTGACATTGAGCCTAAATTCACCGTCAGTTTGGCCCGTCTATACGCTCGATCGTGCGATACGCTCGTGCGAAACCATTTGCCGCATTTGCCATAGGATTATAGCACGCGGCGCACGAAGGTGAATCAACATAATTATATACAACCGTCGGCGATATGAATTTACAGTAAATGAGTTTTATAATATACCAAACATATCAATTAGTAAGCGGTTTCCAGGCAAAATTGTTATCATCCCGTATTAGTAAAAACATATTCTTTCACATGGTTGGTAATAAGAGCGTACATTTCATTTTGTTTGTGGGTGTTTCCCACTACTGGCATTTGTCTTTAAGCAAGTATTTCATGAAATTGTCATGTAATATTCCAATAACCGAAAACGATTTTTATAAAGCACATAGAACACCACCATCTGACCATATTATGGTAAAACTGATCATGTGTCTTTTAACGTATGTTTAAAATATCAATTAAAAAAAACATATCTTCCGGAACGCCTTTTGATTGTGTGTGTCAAATACTATGTCTACGCTCGGGGTTCCATTCTGACATCAATTAGTCAACTTTGTTCTTTTCTATGAAAATAACACATAATTATCGTTCCGAAGAACCTTCCAAATGATATTGGTATATGAGAGAATCTCAAATATCACTCTTATGAAGTTAAAAACATCGTCAAAATCCTCAAACCTCACTTGGAATTACTCTATATAGCGGTATTACCAAGTGTTCAGATTTATATCTATCTACTGGATAGTTAAAACTATGTACACAGTCAGTGCAATGATTTGGCGAATATCACTGTGCATTTTCGCTTGGCCATATAACTAACATCCATTTAAAGTGATCCATGTACTTTGTCTAACTCTACGAAAATTACTTTGAGCCTCCACATTTCTCTTCTACCGTGTTGTTTAGCTTATGGTAAGAGAATAATAAAATAGGTTTAGATTTGATCAAATGTCCCTTTAGTATGAAGATATCTATCATTGAAAATCATTCAGCTCAAGACCAGACGGTCATAAAGGTCACGTTTGAATCTACGGCAAAGAACTCAGAATTAGTTGTAAAATCTGACGCAAATATTCTTTTTTTTTTAACCAGGAAAGCAGTGTTCTTTTTCAATGAAACTTTCGCACATTATTCAGACATATCTTACAATGATTTTGGTATAGGATTGAAGTATCAAATGTCATTTTCGGCAATATCTAACAAAGTACATGGATCACTTTAACGTGAAATTTGTTCACACACTACTTAGTGAACATAGCAGATCACAACAGTACACATTTTATCAACCATTCATCTCTTTTTGCACTTTCCAACAAAGTAGATCCCTTAAATGTATCACTTTCAAAATATACAAACGTGAGAGGATTGATTCACCTGTAATGTCATATGCGCAATCTATACGGCCATGACGGCGAATTCGAAGATTTTTAGTTTAGCAACTCGGCCTCAAGTTGTATAAGATCCTTGAATTGATATGTAATAATAGTCACGTTTGAAAGACATCTAGAACTCTTCCTCTGGTTTGATGAATACGTATAATTTCAAATGTATTAGTTTCTTGATATCACTGATGTTACCATGTTTGATAGCTCTGTGATCATGGTGATCACCCAGTGAACAGCGCTATATAGCTGTATCCATAAGGGTTCTCAGAATCGATCACTGGATATAAAGGGATCTAGTAACTTTGTTGGCAAGTGAAAAAAGTGATAAGTGACAAATAGAATGTGTATTGGAGTGATCTGCTATGTCCATAAAGTAATGTGTGAAAATTTCACATTAATTTTATGTTGTGGGGCTGAGATATGAGCAGAAATGCTCATGGCGGATCTACGTGGGGGGGGGGGGGGGGGGTTACGGGGTTTAACCCCCCCCCCCCCCCTTGGGCTGCTAAGTGAAAATGTGATGTGCATAGAAAAACGCCATTATGTTTCCAGACCCACACAGTATCCGCATCGTCATTGGGTCAACCCCCCCCCCCCCTCCCCCTTAGCAAAAAGCTAGATCCGCCCCTGCAAAATGATATTCACGAACTCATTGTACTTACTTTGTACACGGCATGAAATTATCCCGTAGACAATTTCATATCTGAACACTTCAATCGTAAATATCTTTTGAACGAAATGGAAATTTGAAAAAACTAAACCTGTCCCGTGAAATTATTGTATTGTTAATATGACAAGGTATGAGAGAACCACTAGAGTTCCAAGTAAATTTTGAGGATTTGGACAATGTTACTAACGTCGTGTTTTGATTTTATTATCATGTAAGATTTCAACAACAAACATCGGAATGGATTTTCTTGCTTTGCTTTTTATATGAAGACTAATGTAACCGCCCCCCCCCCAAAAAAAAAAAATTTAATAAATACAAAATTTTCTTAAACTTCATTTCGTTTCCCTTTCGTTATTCACTCTAGTTTATTCTGTTGCTTTGATTTTTCGAACATATTATACAGAGTTACAGACCCGTTAGAAACATTAGACATGGACTTAATTTCAGCATGTTCAGCTAGCAGTATTTGGTAAGTAATCATTTCAAACGTTCTTGTTTGCTTTCAGTACCGGTATTTGATTTGTCGGGTTGATTTCTTACGCACACAAAGAACATCATCAGATCAAACGACACGTTATACTGACATTGGTCAATATTGCTTTCAGCTAGCAGTATTTTGTTCAGAGTCATTATCACAAAAGTTCTCTTGTTCGCTTACAGTGTTTGATTTGTCGGAATGATTTCTTATTTTAAAACAAGAACACCATATACATGTCATACGACACGTTATACTGACGTTAGTCAATGGATATTGCTTTCAGCTAGCAGTATTTTTGGTCTGAGTCGTTATCACAAAAGTGCCCTTGTTTGCTTCCAGTATTTGATTTGTCGGGAAATTTTCTTCTCTACACCGAGAACATTATAAAAACACGCTACTGACATTAGCCAATAGACATATCTTTCAGTATTTTGGGCAGAGTCATATTTAAAAAAAGTGTTCTTGTTCGCTTCCAGTATTTTATTGTTTGGTAATTTTTTTTTCTCTAAACCGAGCTTAATACCCTCATATTTATGTATAATTTCCACACTGGTCATCTCCCGCACATATTTAAAACTTTGTTTGTAATTAATTAATCCGTTCATCCTCACAACACAAGACAAAGAATGTTATTACATAAGCCTCCTGTACGTACAACTCATGCTCTTAATTCATTTCAAAATGTAGGAATAAGCAAATGGAATAATCTCAGCTCCAATATAAGATCCAGTACAACTTTGACAAGATTTAAGAAATTGTGTAAAAGTGAATTGTTTACAATTTTATCATCTAATTGAGTAGAGTGAATTCATATGTTATTCTGTATTTTGTCCTCTCTTCTACTTTCTTTCCTTTTCTTCAAAATCTGCTGCGACATGGTATGCGTGTATTTATGCATGGTAGTTGGAGGGAGGGGGCGGGTAGGGTGGGCTCATGCCGTAGTTTTATGTATGAATATTTATTTCCATCAATGTGTATGTAATATATTGTTATGTATTGATATGTGAAAAGGCCCTATTACAAGCTTTGCTTCCTAGGTGTCCCTAACCATTCATTATATTTTACATTGTACAACAGCATTCATGTATAAACTTTGTATTTGATTTGTAATGATTTGGTTGAATAAATTGAACTTGAACTTGAGAACATCATAAGACACGTTACGGGCGTTAGCCAATGGACATTTACTTGACTCGACTTAAATAGACTTGTTCGCTTGTGGTACTAAGTTGTTGATTTGTCGGGATGGTGGCCTACCTAAACAAAGTTCACCATAACACACGTTACTGACGTAAGCAATCGGACATTGGTTTCATCTTGCAGTAATTGTTTGGTCAAAGCCATTACTACAATGACAGTGTTTTGTTCGCTATGGGGTATAGAATTGCTCTCCAATACATGCTGTTACCTAGAAGCGATATGCTACTACATATAATAAACAGAGAAGTCATTAGGACGATGTAACATTGCCATTTCCCCCGTTCTTCCTATATGTGTACATTTTAAGAAGAAAGATATAATAGCCCAAAGTGTTTTTTCCCCCTGTTTTTCCACTCTCTTTTATTGTCGCCTCTTTAAAGAAGTCGGTTTTGACAGGCGCTATATTATCTAAATGCGTTTCCCTGTGTTCATAATCAAACATCTACATCAACACATCCGACTGGAACACTTTACAATGAGCGCAATTTCTTATCCGAACCAAAGAAGAGCGTCATTACAAGTAGAATGATTTTTTTCGATACTGACATTCAGCGGCCTTCAATATTTGGTCAGTAATCTTCAACATAAAGTGCTCTCCAAGATATGTTTTCCAAGAAATATTACGCAGAAGTGAAGTAGACCAACTTAAATACTATAGGTGATGACATGTTGTTCTTAAATATGTGTCACATTATAACACTGAATTCTCTAGTGACATAGGGCGGGGGTTGAAGTGCGGGGGGCCGGGGGGGGGGGGGGGGGGGTGGGGGGGGGGGGGCATGGGGGCATGTGCCGAAAAATCGTCATAATTATAGTAACCGTATCTACGAGTATAACAGACTATGGAATTTCCTCGCGCACACATCCACATAAACGCATTATACTGCTGTATTATTAGGACGTCTTTATATTATACAGTGTAAACAAAATCTCTGTAATTTTACAGCAAATCTGGCGTCAGCAGAGTCGCCATAAATTCTGATGTAAAAATACAGGTTGGTTGTTATTTTCTCCTACATACATTTCATGTATTTGTTGTTACAAATTGTATATTGATTAGAATTACACAAGAATGAATGTAAAGAAAATAATACGAAAACGTTGAATAAAAAACAAACAAACAAACAAACCCTCCCCGAGATTTGAACCATCATCGGTAAGATCGTAAGTCAAACGTCCGTACATTATGCCATATGAGTTATGGATACTTGTGTTACTCTGTTATGGTTAAACAATGAAATGACTAACATTGAAGTCACAACAATTATTATTATTATTATTATTATTATTATTATTAGGCATTTAGCTACGATATTCATAGTAAACTGTATCACAGCGCTTAAAATAATATGCAATATTATTACAGTTGTAATATTTCAGTTGTGATTTAAATCAGAACTGTAACATTTTCCCGATTTGTTCTGATTACATTTTATCAGTTTTTAGGCTTCAGCATGAAATGGTATAAAGTATACTGTGAAAATGAATGACTGAATATAAATGCAAAAAACAAAACTGGAAAATGTCTGTAAAATCAATGTCCCCCTTTTTGTTTACATGGGTGTTCCGTAGGAAAACAACAAGATGTAAAAGTACCGTTGTTAAACAACTTGAAGTGTAAAATTACACACAGTTTGTAGTTTAATGACAATTGTATGTATGATTACTTATTATTAAACTGCTTTAGAAATACAGATTTCATCTGTATATCATATTCACAACAAGTTTTGCTGTATTTTTACTACAGCCGCATCAAATTTACATAAGATCCGCTGTAGTACTTTGCTTGTTCGATCTGTATTTGTTTGACTGTAAAAATACATTTTTTTTTACAGTGTAGGTACTCTATGGTTAGGACAACTTCTTATACGAAACCAAGTACTTCATGACCCATGTTCAACACTGACAGTGTGTTTGGACAGTCAGTCAATATTATCACAGAGTGACCTTGTTCGCTGAGGTATACATCTCTGCTTTTCCAAGAAATGTTGTCATCCAGGTCCCAGAAGCAAAGCACTTGAATACGGCATCACAAATTCTTTGGTCACTGTTACATGAAACACTAACTCTTTCCCCGTTCTCAGTATGCAATTTTTCTTCTACATTCTAAATGTCCAGGCATTAGTGACTTAGATTTATGTGTAGCCGTTTTTTTTATAGATGAATTATCGAGCAGTGCATGTCACAAAGCTCTATAATTACCCACATTGCTGCTCTCCACTCAGATGTAAACAAAAACAAATGGTACCCGGTAGGGATGAAGGGAACAAACATGTGCCCCTGTCTGCCTGTTACAGGTTTAACCCGGATGAAATCCTCCCCATGGAGTGGAAAGTGTGCACGTCAAGTTCGGAGTGATTGTATAGGTGTATGTCCGTTTTCCGGGGTAGCACAGCGCACTCCATCATCGAAATATCAATGGATTATGGATACGCCGCGCTTCATAATCAGTCAGTATTATTATTATTACCCTTTTCTATCTTTATATAATTTCAGGTTTGGCATCATAATGTCAAATATATTTAGTATGTTTGGGTGGAAAGACAGGTGAAACTTTTGGGGAGTAAATCCTATTAAAGGGATAGTTGAGTTCTGGTAAGGAGAGTACAGTTTTAGTGAAACTGAATTTTAGTAACCAAAACCTGCATCATTACATTACAAACTAATAGTTATAACTAGAAAGGAACACAAAATTACAAATGACGTAGTAAAGATCATGTTATCATTCAAAAAGAGCCGTTACAACGTAAGAGGGCGCTCTCTAAACACTCATCGGTTTTAACCATTTTGAATAAAATATTGTGCATGTGATGCTTTGTTGAAATAGTGATTAGATAGAGAAATAACCAACAACTATTTAAATACCTATTTTGTAACTTTTTGAAAAGAGGAAGCATTTTTTTGAATTTTTAACGGCTGGTTCAAAATTCTCTAATAAACCCGGGGCCCGGGTTTATTACAAATTGTTATATTTATGGATATTTCAGCCGTTTCTGAACCGATTTTGATCAAACAAAGATGATTTTATTGTTTAAATATTATGCTCTTTCAAATTTTACACTCAGTTTTTCATTACCTCACAAACCAATTAAGTAGTCTAGCGCCCTCTCTACCAAAACTCAACTTTCCCTTTAAGTTTCTCCCTTTTGTCGTAAATAAAGTCTAAAATAACATTGTTAGCGATATATCGAGGACACGAACGACCCATTCATTGGTGACATTTCTATAGGAGCATTCTAATGCCAATGATCATGATCTATTATGAGTTATAATCATTAATCATTTATATACATCTTGCTCTTAGACTACAATGCAATACTAACGGGCCCGAGAAAGGATTGTTGTTACTATCGGGCATGAACTCATAGGAATGACATTCAGAGTCATCATGGTCATGAAAGCAAATGCACACATCAGAACAGAATAGTTAAATATTCATGCAACAATTTTAACTTGTGGCGTAGTGTATAAGCTTTATGATTGGGGGGAGGGGGTGGGCATAACTCATTCATGACATACATGACTTTTAATAAGTGATTTGTTCATCATTACCCTTTTCTTGTCATTGTTTTATTTTTCATTGGAGACATATGCCGTCTCCACCTCCGTATAGCTTCCACAATATGCAGTTATATAATCTCTGAACTTAAAAGCTGAGCTGCTGGACGGGTATTTTAATAGACTCTTTATCCTACATCTGGCGCTCTTTATAAACTAATGCAATACAAGCGGGAGAAATTATTGTTGTTACTATCGGGCATGAACTCTTAGAGGAAGGACATTTAAAGGGCAATGCAACTCAAGAATAGAGTTTATCCTACTATACTTGATATGTATATATATATACGTAATATGCCTTTTTAATAACTCCGACTCAGATTTCTGCTTTGGGAGAAATATGTGAAAGCTCTATCGGGTTTACCACTATTCATGCGAACACTGGAGGCCGCCATTATTAGGTGTGTGCGGACTTATGGTCAGTGATATGCACTAATGCATTTCAATAGCACCTATAGAAACCATTGTCTGAATACTTGTAGATGCTTTGACGAGTCTGTAAAACAGTGAAAAGTTTTTTATTCGGCCCGTAGCGCACTCGTCATAGTTGCAAAGCATGTCGGGCAATTACAAGAACATGGCCGCTCCCATCACCTTTTGCCGCCGTAAGAATTAGTAAAATGTGGGTATGTTCACGTAAGGATTTCATGGGATCCAGGAGGCCAAAATTGCCAAGTTATGTTTCAAATAAAATGTCTGTTCACCCTCTAAACGATAATAATAGCCGAAAGCCAGTTGCATTGCCCTTTAAACTATATTAAACCATTCACAGTTAGTCATGAAAGCCAATGCACACATCGCAACAGAACGGTTAAATATTCCTGCAACAATTTTAACCAGTGGCGTAGCGTGGGATTTCTGATGAAGGGATGGGGTCATATGACGCTTTAGTGGCATACTCTTTTAATAAGTGTTTTGTTTAGCATTACATTTTTCCCATGTTTTATTTTTCATTGGAGACGCTTGCCGACTCCACCTCCGTATAACTTCCCCAAAATGCATTTATCTAATCTCTGAACTTTAAAACTGAGCTGCTTGGTGGGCTTTTTTACGGACTCTTTATCCTCGCTTCACATCTTTGGCATTAATGTTAAATGCCTCCCTAAATCAGTCTAGACACTGCGGATGTTTGGTCCACTTTAGCGTTGCCCAGAAGAGACTCTATGGAGTCCTTAAAGCCAACGAGAAGGCATCCCTTGATGTCATTAAAGTATATCTCCGTGGCAACAGTGAACCCTAAATATCGGTGGATTCTTTCCGATTGTCGGATTTAGTTCGAACCAATTATTATACCGCTCTGTTTAAACATGTTAAACTAGGCTGTACAAATTGGTCTACTCTTTTAAAACTAGGCTGCATAAGCCATGGATTGTATCTCCTAGTAATCCATGCATAAACTATCTTGATTTCAGGCTTTGACATTTAATGGGATATACATTTTGATGGAGACTTTGTATTCCATGAATAAGTCTAGACGCAGCTGCGGACGTTGGGTCTACTTGAACTAAGTGATGCCAACAGAAGACTCTAGCTAGTCAACGGGAAAACACCCTTCAATGACATTAAAGGCTACCTTCGTGGGAACACTGAACTAAAGAGTCGGTGGATTCTTTCAATGGTCCGAACGAATACAAAATACTGCCCTGTTTAAACTAGGCTGTACAAAGATTCACTCTTTTAAAACTAGGCTACAGAAACTATCTTGATTTCCGTCTTTGACGTTTGATAGGATGGCCACTTTGATGGAGACTTTGTATATCATCTTCACACTTGGCATTGGTGTAACCAATGAATCAGTCGAGACGCTGCGGATGTTGGGTCCACTTGATCTGAGCGACGCCGACAGAATACTCTAGTTGGTCATATAGTCATATATCCATATAGTCAACAAGAAAACAAAATTGTTGTATATCATCTTCACACTTGGAATTGGTGTAACCAATGAATCACCCCGTGTTCACACACAAAAATTTCATCGTATAGCTAGTTGAGAGCTGACTAGCTATACCGTTCTCGTCTAGCTATACGATGAAATTGTGTGTATGAACGCTCACTAACGATACGTCGTATACAGAATCATCGTATAGCGAAACGGAGGTTTGGGCATCGTTTCGAACTAGAGCTGACTAAAGAATCACGCTCGTTTTGTGTGTGAACGCTCGGCGACTCCAAGGTTATACAACAACGGTATAACTGGGCGGGGCTTAACATGACCGCGTGTTACTTCACTCAGATTTGCGCTCGCTCACAGAAGACAGCAGACAGAAAAAAGACACCACACTGCGCAGTAGCAAACTGCGCACCTATAATATGTTTCGTTGTAGCTGTTTCGGGATCTTGTTTTTGTGTGTGTGAACGCTCGATGTTTCTTTATACGATGATTCTCTATACGACGTTTCGTTAATCATGATTCTTTATACGACGTTTCGGGATACAAATTTGTTGTGTGTGAACACGCTGTCAGTCGAGACGCTGCGGATGTTGGGTCCACTTGATCTGAGCGATGCCGACAGAATACTCTAGTTGGTCATATAGTCATATATTCATATAGTCAACGAGAAAACATCCCTCGATGACATTGTAACTTTGTTGACAAGTGCAAAAAGTGATGAGTGATTAATAAAAATGTGTATTGATGTGATCTGATATGTCCACAGGGTATTGTGTGAAATTTTCAAGTCAAATGGACGTTATATGGTCGAGTAATGAGCAAAAATGCAAAGTGATGTTCACACACTCATTGCACTCATTTTGTACACGGTTTTCGCGATCCGTTGGATTATTTAACATCTGAACACTTCAATCGTAAATATCTTTTTAACGAAAGGGAAATTTGAAAAACCAAAAACTGTCCCATGATTTTATTGTTAATACAAATACAACAATGTATGAGGGAACCGCTAGAATTCCAATTGAATTTTGAGGATTTAGACAATGTTACTAAGTCCCTTTGCTACCTTCGTGGGAACCCTGAACTCAAGAGTCGGTGGATTCTTCCAAAGGTCCGAACGAATTAAAAAAATACTGCCCTGTTTAAACTAGGCTGTACAAAGGTTCACTCTTTTAAAACTAGGCTACAGAAACTATCTTGATTCCAGTCTTTGACGTTTGATAGGATGGCCACTTTGATGGAGACATTTGTATATCATCTTCACACTTGGCATTGGTGTAACCAATGAATCAGTCGAGACGCTGCGGATGTTGGGTCCACCGTCTGAGCGATGCCGACAGAATAGTTGGTCATATACCTTGTCATATATCCATATATAGTCAACGAGAAAACATCCCTCGATGACATTAAAGGGATCTAGTAACTTTGTTGACAAGTGCAAAAGTGATGAGTGATTAATAAAATGGTGTGATCTGATATGTCTACACAGTAATGTGTGAAATTTTCACGTTAATTTTATGTTTTTTGGCCGAGATATAAGCAAACATGCAAAGTGATATTCACTAACTCATTGCACTTACTTTGTACACGGTTAAAATTATCCCGTAGACATTTTAACATCTGAACACTTCAATCGTAAATATATTTTGAACAAAATGGAAATTTGAAAAACCGAAACCTGTCCCGTGCTGTTATTGTTGATATGAATATGACAAGGTATATGAGAGAACCGCTAGAGTTCCAAGTAAGTTTTGAGGATTTGGACAATGTTACTTTTAAAGTATAATGATCCCCGTGACAACACTGAACCCTTATATGGGTTGATTTTGTACGATTGTCGGATTAGTTCAAACAAAGAATACATTTTGAACTAGGCTTTACAAACAAGGTTTACTCTTTTAAAACTAGGCTACAGAAACTTGTATCTTGATTTCAATCTTTGACGTTTGGTAGGATGGCCATTTCAATGGAGACTTAATATGACACCATAATCATTTTTTGGCATTGATGTTATCAATACATCAGTCGAGACGCTGCGGATGTTGGGTCCACTTGAGCGATGCGAAATGAGACTCTATTGATAGTAAATGCCGAACAGCTAAGTAGTTAAACGAGAAGACATACCTCGATGGCATTAATGCTATCTTCGTGGCAACATTGAACTCTAGACAGTTGGGGGATTTTCCCCAAAGGTCTGGATTTGGTTCGAACCAATACTTATGTACATACCTGGAGGGTGTTTCAAAAAGATCCTAAGTTGAACTTAAAGGTGCACCTGTAAAGTGTCAGATATTGCCTAAAATGACATTTGAGACTTCAATCCTGTACCAAAATCATTGTAAGATATGTCCGAATTTTGTGTGAAAGTTTAATTGAAAAAGAACACTGCTTTCCTGGTTAAAAAAGCGAAAATATGCGTCAGCTTTTACAACGAATTACTGTATGACGTTTATGAGGTTTATGACCGTTCATTAACGCTCTTGAGCTGAATGATAGATATCGTCATACTAAAGGGGCATTTGAAAAAATCTAACCCTATTTTATTCTTACCGTAAGCTAAACAACACGATAGAAGAGAAACGAGGAAGCCTCCAATTAATTTTCGTGGAGTTAGACACTTTACAGGCATCCCTTTAACTCTAAGTTGGACTTAGAAATTAGAGCAGTTAAAATTAGTTTCTTTGAAACAATTTTATAAAATGTTGCAAACAAGGTTTACTCTTTTTAAAATAGGCTACAAAAACTTGAATCTTGATTTCAATCTTTGGCCATTTCGATGGAGACTTTATATGCCACCTTCATATTTTACATTGATGTTATCACTACATCAGTCGAGACGCTGCGGATACTGGGTCCACTTGAGCGATGCGAAATGAGACTGTGTAGATAGTAAAGGCCGAACAGCTAAGTAGTTAAACGAGAAGACATACCTCGATGACATTAATGCTATCTTCGTGGCAACATTGAACTCTCGGGCATTTGGGGGATTTTCCCAACGGTCTGGATTTAGTTCGAACCAATAATTATGTACATACCTGGTTTATCTGACTATACACCGTGTCCCAGAAAAAACGAAACCGGGTTTCATGGCAGAAATTTTCTGTCATAATGAATAATTTAATTGATGATATATATATGCCTGGAAAGCTCTGTGTCTCTTCTTTCATTTGATGTGCAACTTATGGCACATACTTCAAGCATGACTGAATTAGAACAATGGAAAGTGGTGTTACCAATATTCAATTTGCACGCATAAATTTGAAGTTTGGATGAGTTTTAAGAGTTGTAAACGTACCTTCTTTTAAAAAGGACAAACACCACATAAAAGTTCATATTTTTATCTTTTACATGACACCTCATGCTAAAAAAAAAAAAGATTTATGCCAGAGAACGAGTACAATGAAAACATGCCTGATTTCTGCCCGAATGAGTGAAAGTTGAGTAAGAAGTCGCTCAGCTTTCCTGACTAGCAGCTGACAATGGACTTTGATGCATGAGTGAATTTACACAAACATGGGGATCAGGAAACAGGCTATATCAGGAAAGTTACTCATTTGGGCTGGAATCAAGCATGTTTTCATTGTATTCGTTCTCTGGCATATATAATTTATTTTTTAATCATGAGGTGTCATATAAAAGATAAAATTATGAATTTTCATGCGGTGTCTGTCCTTTTTCAAAATAAGTACGTTTACTACTCTTAAAACTCTCCCCAAAACATCACCCAAACTTGCAATTTCTGCGCGCAAATTGAATTTTGGTAACACCACTTTCTATCGTTCTAATTCAGTCATGCGTGAATTATGTGCCATAAGTTGTATATCAAATAAAAGAAGAGACACATAGCTTTTCAGACATATATATATCATCAAGGAAATTATTCATTATAACATAAAATTTCTGCCATGAAACCCGGTTTCGTTTTTTCTGGGACACGGTGTATAGGCTGTACAGCGGTTCACCCTTTGAAAACTAGGCTGCCGAAACCATTTTGATTTAAATATTTGACGTTTGATTGGTGGAATGACATTTTAAGTGACACTTTGTATACTTCATGACTGTACTAGATTTGTATTTTACATTAATGTTATCGAGATACTGTCGAGGTTGATGGGTTCACTTGAGCGGTGTCAGAAAAGTAAACGCCTATAACAATCTTTAAAAGGACATCCCTCGATGACATACATGTCTTTCGTGGTGTCAACACTGAACCCAAGAGTCGGTGGATTCTAAGATCTCGGTTTAATTCGAACCTATAGGGTTAGTGACCGTCCTGTACAAACTAGGCGGAATAACCGGGGATAATAATATGTTCATATTGAACACTGAGCCTTAACAAGCCAACAAAAATAACAACAAAAAAGCCCTGGCTGCTAAAACCGTTCTGATGTTAATCTCTGCACTCAACTTACTCTAAAAATGGACGCATGATTTTGAAAATAAGTCGATAAGAAACGGGAGACGTAATATTTCAACTTTCAGTTTATTATCCATCTACATATTAAATCCTGCCTTCCGCTTATCACAGAATACTCCTTATTCCACAGTAATAATCACACATGAAAGTATATGCGATTCATTACAGATGACAATATATGATTCGCTGATCAAATGTCATTATAGCCATTAGGCCTATACCGACAAATAGTATAAATATTCTAGTGGGTCAATGATGTACATGACTTGTCATTAACGCATTATGGGATGAACATACTGTGCTATCTTTCTTATTTGTTTTCTTCATCGAGTTTATCGATCTGTCTGACTAATGTAAAAGCTTTGACCGACTTATAGGTACTGGCGTGTTTCCCTCTTTCGTCCGAGTTTCATTTTTAAGACGCAATACAGATTTGAAGTTGATCAATATGGGAACTATATTTTTACATTTCTTGGTATATACGTACTTGTTGGTGACGCGGATTACATAATTGTAATGTCATTCAGATTCTTACCCCAAGCAGTGGCGTATATCGTAGCCGAGATAGTTTGGGCCACATTTTTGTATTTTTGTATTTATTGATTTCTTTGTTGTTTGTATTGAGTGGGCTCAAGCCACCGCGTGCACCCACCCCTCCCCCTTCCCCACCCCCATACACCATAGCTACGCCATAGTTGTTTGGTCGGAATCTCAACCTGTCTATTTTTAACCCTCTTTATACTCTATCCGAGCATGGTGGCTTAGCGGTTAGAGTGTGCGCCTCATGCACGGGAGGTCCCGGCTTCGAACCCAGACCGGGTCATACCAAAGACTTTAAAAATTGAACTTTCTGTCTTCTAGCTAGGCGCTCGCATATTTATAGAATGGGGAGTGGAAAGTGAATTACACTAGTTAACAGAGGACTGGCCCCCTTCTGTAGCTTTCGCTACATTTAGTACCCCGTGTTCACACACAAACAATTTCAGCCCTTAGTCATCTCTATAGAATCATCTCTAGCGATACGACGTATCGTTAGAGATGATTAAATCAAACCTGGTCGTTGTTCAGACCAAGGAGTTACTATCGATACTCCTTGTTCAGACACACACAGAACATATCGGACACCAGCTGGTTCACAGCTGGCGGCGAACACCCCCCCCCCCCCCCCCCCCCAACATCGTAAGACTGCACAGTTTGCTACTGCGCAGTGTGTTCTCCTTTTTTTTCTGCCTGCCGTCACCTGTGCGCGCGAACGTTCGCTTTAAGCCACGCCCAGTTAGTTAGGGTCCCGATTTAATCATCACTAAAGCGAGCTTCGGTTGTTCACACACAAATTCGCCCTGATTCTATAGTCAGCTCTCGTACGAAACGGTGATAAAACCAGCGTTTCGCTAGTCATCTCTAACGATACGTCGTTTCGTTAGTAAGCGTTCAGACACACGAATTTTTAATGGGAAGCTGATTCTATAGTCAGCTGCTGATTCTTTAGTCATGATTAAGGGCTGAAAATTTTGTGTGTGAACACGGGGGTAGACGTGGGCCTAGGGCTAATGAATCGGCGCCGCCTTATGTGCCAACATTGGCACGGGAAGGACTTTAATACTCTATACGTCATGGAATGTGCTCTATTTTTTTTGTTATTTATTTATATTACCTTTGCCTCTTTGAAAGTGGAGTAGCGGGACAACAAAGTTCTACGTTTCCGCTGTGAACTTCAATCGAGGGACCATTACGTATGCACGCTTGTATCGGATGACATTGACTTTCCGTCTAACTTGACACTTACCGTCTCCCTCTGTGGGGTATTTAGGCTAATTCCCCTCTCTCAATTTGTCTGCACTCACTTTCCATCTCTTTCCCCCTCTCTTTGCGCTCTCATGTTATCTCTCTCCATTTCTATCTCTCTCGCTCTCTCTATCTGTCTCTCCGTCCATATCTCTTTTTTCTTCTTCTTCATTATTATTATTATTATTATGTATTCGGCAAATCAAATACACATGAAAAGTGTACAAATAAAAGTAACGAAATTGCAACCACTGGAATGCCAGGGCTTGGAAAAAGTTAACTTAATAACTGTGGCCAAAAGCCTTCATCCCCAATTCCAGTGGTTGCTTAGAGAATGGTAACAAATCAACAAGATAGAAATTAGAAAGTGAATAATGGAATAATGCAAACGTTTGAACATCATAAATACTAATCTTACACTAAATAACAAGTCGTATGTATTTTTATGATATTTAGGTTAATTCCCATATCCCTATCACCATATCTCCTCATTCTCTCTCTTTCCATATTGCCCCCTTTCTATGTCCATATTTTTGTCTATTTCTTCTTTTATTTATAGATTAATCTCACCATCTCTCCACGCTCTCTTTCAGTGTCTTTCTCTCTCTATCTATCCCTATCTCATTTATATCCCTATCTCATTTCAGAGATCATAAGTTAATTCTCCTCTCATCATCTATCCGTGTTGTCTTTCAATACCCCCCCCCCCCCTCCCCCATCTCTCTCTGTGTTCCTGTATATGCTTTCTTTCTTAATGTATACTATTTTGTAATCAGGTTATAGGAAATATAAGTTAATTCTCCTCTCTCTATATATATATATATCTATCTCAATGCACATATGTCTTTTCTATTATTAGTTCCGTAATTGTCTTCCTTATTTCCGCTCCTATTTATTTGTTATCTAAATTGTCCTTGCTTTTTCCATACGCATATGTATATTACTTCGCACATATACAGGGTGGCCCAAAAAAAACGGAACGGGGCACTTCCCAAAATAAAGTAGCACATGTATTATGTCCATCGGATAGAGTGTCTTTTCAAATGAACAACGATACCAAGAACAGTCAATTTGGTCGTGTAGTTTTTGTTTTAAGGGCCCTGTGAGTGACACCATGTCAGCTTCTCTTTTTTGTCAATTTGTATTGAGCCAGCGCTTGATGAATTGCACGAACCGCCGTTCATATCGTTGAGCATCGCGCACTATTGTTAGTGTGCACTCAGTCGTGTGCCGAGAGAATGGGCCTGGTCGCTGAATGGTATTACGGGCAAGGAGTGCGGTTAAACTGGCATTGACTAGGTCGAAATCGACATAAATCGGCACCTGACATGGTCTCACTCACTGCGTCCTTAAACAAAAACGACCTGACCAAAATTACTGTTCTTGGTATCGTTTTTCATTGGAAAGGACACCCTATCCGATGAACATAAACATTGTGGTATTATATTTTGGGAAGTGCCCCGTTCCGTTTGTTTTGGGCCACCCTGTATAGAGAGCAGCGATATATTATCATATTAACATGCATTAGTACCTTGACAAATTAGAGCAAAGATACAAATTAACATATTCACGTTGGTAGCTTGAGACTGAGGATATACCGATCACGTAATTTTGTTAACATGGTTAATAAGTCATTTAATTTATAAGCGAGCTTAATGTAAAATCTAGACAAATCGAAATGTAGAAGTATGAAAGCTAGTAAACAGGTTTTAAAAAAGAAACATGATATCGGGAATTTGCGAACTTTGCTAACACGTCATCATAGAGTATTTATTTCAGTTCATTTTAAATGAATATTTATTTTATTTCACTGAGGAACCGTTAATCAGCCGATCGCTTTTTTAGACGGTCCTTGGAATATTCATAACCGTAAATAACAAATCACATACACTATTTATATGTTTTCATACAATAAAACAAAATTACCATAGCTTAGCGTAATGATAGACTAATAATAAAAACAAAACAGCTGTTTCTCCTACCGTTGCTTCAGATATTTTTGTAAATAAATTCATACTCTCCATTTGTGCGTGTGTCATCCTATAAATTATTCAATTAGTTTGCTCCTCTGGAGTATTGTCGTCGTGCATGTATAAACAAGTACAGTGATGTCGGACACCATTTGCCAACGAGCCGCATCAGGGAGGGAGTGGGGTACGTACCCCCTTCCCCACTATTTTGGCCAATACAATATAAAAACATACGGGTGACAAAATATACAGAAATACATATAGAGTGTGCCCCCCCCCCCCCCCCCCCCCCCACACACACACACACACATAATTCACGTGCCCCAAATTAGTTGGACCGCGCTATACGTACGCCACGGGTCGGGACGTAGATAGATATAAATTCCCGCGGAGCTGGATGTTGAAATGAATAATTTCCTATAATTATTATGAATAAGTTATGTATACCCCCGTGTAAATAGAGAGGCAGGGGCGTATAGTCGTTTCATGCATAAATGGGTTGATATTTTCATTTAGGGAAAGGAGAGGGTGGGGGTGGTTCCTAGCACGGACCAAAAATACTTTTTGTGTTGAGTACCTTTAAAATTCATTATAGGCCCATATATGCCCACAGTATGTGGTCAATCGCATGTACAGTAGCTACAGAAGGGGTGGGGCACATCCCTCCAAAAATAATAACAACAACAACAACAACAACTGAGGGGATAAGAAAAAACACTGAGCATGTCCGGGAACACAAATTCCACCAATAAATTGACAGAAAACAAAAGAGACACAACTAGAAAAGGGAAATACATAAAGTATCCCCCAATAATTATCATACCCTATACCATCGCTTTAAAGGGGTAGTACAGTTTTGGTAGGGCTGAGCTCTAGTAACCAAAACCTACACAATAACATTACAAACTAATAGTTATAACTCCACCATGCTCGAAAGGTATAGAAAATTACAAACGTCTAAGTAAAAAGCCTGTTATCATTAAAAAAAAAGAGCCATTTAAACACAAGAGGGCGCTCTCTTAAAAAGCATTGGTTTCAACCACTTTTCATACAAAATTATGCATGTGATGTTTTGTTGAAATAATGATTAAATAGATAGATCATCAACAACTACGTAAAAACCTCTTTTAAAAATTGTTGAAATAGTGTAAGCATTTTTTAAATTTAAACAAAAATCATCGAATAAATCTGGGCCCCAGATTGATTCTGATCGGATATATTTATTGATATTTCAGCCGTTTCTGAACAGATTTTGATAAAATAAAGTTTATTCTGCCATAACATTTGTATGCTCTTTCAAATTTTACACTCAGTTTTTCATTATCTCACAAAAACCATGGATAGTACTACTAGTACTATATCCATGCAAAAACATTATTTCGTGCAGCGCCCTCTATACCAAAACTGAACTACCCCTTTAAGCCAACCTATGCCACGCTACGTTACGCCACTGGGTGTGGTACTGATTGCCTGTGGAACGTTAACACCCTAGCAATCATCACAGATCTCTATATTATATAAAGGCGTGTTTGAATGGGAAACAAACGATGGTGTTTTTGCTTGCTTTTACTGATAAGTGCACAATTCCCGACACTTCTAGTCGAGTATTTTCCTCTTGGGTATCACTGATAATGGAAATATTATTTTTTTTAACCACTATCATCTGTTTTGACTGAATGCTGGAGGTTTCCATGCTTTCCGACCGGTACCACATGAAACGTAATTTGATTTGCACTAACAAAAGCGGATTACGTAACCACTGACATGGCAGCAGATTCAACAACAGCGGTTACATAACCCGCTGTTGTTAGTGCACGCTCAGATGCACGCAGTTGACGTTTCATATGGTACAGTTGGAATACACGACAGCCTCCAGTGGTCGATCAGTCAAAACATTATGAATTTAGTTCAGTTTCAGTTTTTATTTATGTATTTTTCATTTACAATACCAGCAAAAATAACAAATCAGATACATTCATGACATTGTAGCAATTACTTATCAATAAACATAAGAAATATAAATAAAATAATACAAAATAAAAAATTAGCAACATCTTTCAAGAAAGAAAAGAGGAGAACGCAGAAGACCTATATCATAATAAGCAGTGCTTGCATTGATAATGTGATACTCGAGAAGAAATATACGACTATAAGTGACGGTAATTATGCACTTATCAGTAACAGTACGCGAACATTTCAGCGTTTCATTTCCCTTTAATCTTGCCCAGAATCAGTGTTTCGAGTTTTAGAGTAATCCTTTTCACTTGATTAACATCAGCATGAAGCGCGTTTCAAAATCTTGACACTAAGAAGAATTTAAAAAAAATTGTTTTTGAGTGTCATTTCGCAATTTGTGTATGCACTATACATAGGGGGGTGTGGGCAGTAAAGGGGTTGACTGCCACTTGCATGCCCTCTCATAGCTCCCACGTTGTTCTATATATATTTGAAGAGCTCAGTTCCAAAAGGCACTAAATCCACTTTCCATAAAAAATTGAGTTAACGATAAATCTACATTTATAAGCTACGTAGCTATCTAGGAATCCACATTTTACGACAAATTACTCAGTAAAAATCAAAATATAGAAAGTCAAATTTTCATATTCCTATAGGCACGTGTACACAGTTGGGCAAAGAACCTGTTTTCCTCGAAAGTTGAAAAAGTGGATATATCGCCTTTTGGAAGAAAGCTCTTCATTTCCAGGATGGTTAGAAGCATCTGTAAAGGTACACATAGGGTGCCAAAACGTTTTATCAATAGCAGCACTCTTAAGGTTGTAATTCCGCACCCCGAATTGGGGTATGCACCCTACGGATGTGCGGGACCCCACTTTTGGGTGCAAAATTTCACCCTTCAAGGTAATGCTATTGAAGCAGCGTTTTGCACCCTTGAGGGTGCAATTTTGAACCTTTAGTGTGTAGTAGCCTTTATACAATTTATATAAACTGCAAATGTTAAAGGCATAGTTGAGTTTTGGTAAAGAGAGTACAGTTTTGGTCAAACTAAATTTTTGTAAACAAAAACCTGCACCATTACATTACAAACTAACAGTTATAACTCCACCATGCTCGATAGGAATACCAACTTACAAACGACTAAGTAAAAAGCCTGTTATGATTCAAAACTATCAATTTAAAACTGTAGCGCCCTCTATACCGAAACTCAACTATCATTTTAACCTTTACGTGTGTACGTGTAGTAACCTTTATACAATCTATATAAACCCAAAGCTATGATATCGGGTATCGTGGGTCGAATTGATTGGGGGCGCACAAACAATCGGGATAAACCTTACTAATGTATGCATGTATTTCTTTATTTTGTCACACACTTTACCCTTTATGCTTTTCATTGTTTTTCATTGTTTATTGTGCAAGCACGTGCCATCTGGTGCCCTCCGTAGCTACGCCACAGTGATCTCACTTTGCTGACGGAAAATGATGAAAAATGCTCATATCAGTGACGACACCTTATAAGTTACATAACGACAATCCGAGGGTGTTAATGGCCCTCATTATAAGGTGGACACGTGGAACACATCTCGAGTAATTTCATGACTAATTATGAACAGTAAGAACGAAAAATGAACATTAGATTGCGATTAATGTCATCCAGCGGTAATTAACAATAATTGACGGTTCTATACTCAACTGGCTTTGGCCCCGTTCTTGCGGATACGGGATACACTCGAGGCTTTGTCATTTAGATCCACAATAATAGAACTAACGGATGTAAAGAAACTTTATCAACAAAAAGAAAAGATTTAGTTTCTTTATTTGTGTCTTAGCAATGAAATTTAAGCTGCCTTGCCACAGTAAATTGTTTGTAGCCTTATCTTTAGTTTATATGAAAAACGGCGAGCATCAAAGAATAAGGTCGACAGACAATGGGCGAAAAAGCGAGATGAGGAGATAATACCGGCTGGAATTGAATAATAATCCAACCATCCTAGAAATAGGACACAATGGGAGCGATAAGAGGGCAGATTGACAGTCTGCCCGTTTACTACCCCCCCCCCCCCCCGTAGTGAATAAACATATATAATGTGAGAGCTATATAAAAGGGCAGATTAGCAGTCAGCCCGTTTACCACCCCCCCCCCCCCCCCCCCCCACCCCTTGTAGTGAATAAACATATATAATGTGGGAGCTATATAAAAGGGAAGATTAGCAGTCAGCCCGTTTACTACCCCCACCCCCCCCCCCCCCCCGTAGTGAATAAACATATAATGTGGGAGCTATATAAAAGGGCAGATTGGCAGTCAGCCCGTTTATCCCCCCCCCCCCCCCCACCCCTTGTAGTGAATAAACATATATAATGTGGGAGCTATATAAAAGGGAAGATTAGCAGTCAGCCCGTTTACTACCCCCCCCCCCCCCGTAGTGAATAAACATATAATGTGGGAGCTATATAAAAGGGAAGATTAGCAGTCAGACCGTTTTACTACCCCCCCCCCCCCCCCCCCCGTAGTGAATAAACATATAATGTGGGAGCTATATAAAAGGGAAGATTAGCAGTCAGCCCGTTTACTACCCCCCCCCCCCCTTGTAGTGAATAAACATATATAATGTGGAGCTATATAAAAGGGCAGATTGGCAGTCAGCTCGTTTACCCCCCCCCCCCCCCCCCCCATCCCTTGTAGTGAATAAACATATAATATTATATTATAATGTGGGAGCTATATAAAGGGCAGATTGGCAGTCAGCCCGTTTACTACCCCCCCCCCCCCCCCTTGTAGTGAAATATTATACAGATAGTGAATAAACATATAATGTGGGAGCTATATAAAAGGGCAGATTGGCAGTCAGCCCGTTTACTACCCCCCCCCCCCCCCCCCCCCCCCGTAGTGAATAAACATATAATGTGGGAGCTATATGAGAGGGCAGATTGGCAGTCAGCCCGTTTACTACCCCCCCCCCCCCCCCCCCTTGTAGTGAATAAACATATATAATGTGGGAGCTATATAAAAGGGCAGATTGGCAGTCAGCTCGTTTACCCCCCCCCCCCCCCCCCCCCCATCCCTTGTAGTGAATAAACATATAATATTATATTATAATGTGGGAGCTATATAAAAGGGCAGATTGGCAGTCAGCCCGTTTACTACCCCCCCCCCCCCCCCCTTGTAGTGAATATTATACAGATATTGACTGCCTAGAGGGGAAAATATAACATTTGAGATCCTCGAGGGGAGTTATATTTTTGTTGAGGGACATTATATTTTTCGGAAGCGCGTAGCGCTGAGGAAAAATATAGTATTCCGAGACAAAAAATGTAACTCCCCAAGGGAAATGAAATGTTATATGGTTCCCGAAAGAAAAAGTCAATATCTGTTATATTATGATGACTATATAGATACAAATCAAGATAAATAGAAGAAAAAAAGATAATAGAGAATTGTGCCGACTCACCATTTGCTTTCTTGATTCCAATGGCAGTGTCAGATGTTAAGAAATCCGCAAATTTGTGGTGAATTCCAACTCTACAGTATTTCTAAACAGGAACAAGCTCAACTAAAGTAAACGCCAAATTCCAACTTTACAGTAAAGGTTTGTATTGTTACGTCATACCTCTGGATATAACGGCGTTATATTCAGAGGTATGACGTAATTTACGTCATGTTTGAAAATATAACGCTTCTCATCCTTGTAGCGATGGTCACGTGACAGCATTTTGACCAATCGCACAACAGTATCTATACCCCGCACAAAAAGTTCCGCAATCGAGGTTTGCGCATTACTAACTTTTATATTAGGTTATTACCATTCATAAATGTGGTATCATTAAAAAGCGTGCATTCTCCCCTTTACATTGATATAACATTTGCTATGAGTATTTTATCATGGAATGTGCATTGCATCCAAATATAGGGCAAAGTCAAAAGTGAAATGTTGCAAATCCACTAATTTTGTCAACAAAGGGCGTTCCTTTTGTTTGAAGATTAAAACTTGGCTTAAATGCCTATTATGTTATTACCATTCATAAATTTGTTATCATTTGAAAGCGTGAATCCTCCTCTTTACATTGATATACCATTTGCTATGGATATTTTATCATGGAATGTGCATTACATCCAAATGTAGGGCAAAGTAAAAAATGAAATGTTGCAACATGCACTGATTTTGTCAACAGTGTGCCTTCCTTTTGTTTGAAGATTAAAACGTGGCTTGAATGCATGACCACTCACCCCCATTCAAGCCAAGGAATGCACACTGTTGACAAAATCAGTGCATTTTGCAACATTTCACTTTTGACTTTGCCCTACATTTGGATGCAATGCACATTCGATGATAAAATATTCATAGCAAATGTTATATCAATATAAAGGGGAGAATTCACGCTTTCCAATGATACCGAATTTATTAATGGTAATAGCGTAATAGAAAAGTTATTAATGCGCAAACCTCGATTGCGGAACTTTGTATGCGAAGTATATATAGGTCATATAATATACATATTATATAATGTGGGAGCTATATAAGAGGGCAGATTGGCAGTCAGCCCGTTTACTTGAAGTAAATGAAGTATTACTTAGTAAAATGCGAGTCATTGATTGGCTCAACACAGTCACGTGATTACAATAATATTTTGTTATATAAGATGATGACGTCATAGTTAAGGGAAATTGAGCATTCCTATTGGTTGATTACTGATGCTTAATCCGGTATAGTAAATGGTAAAGTTATAGTGCATAATTATGCACTATAACTGCGCAGGGGATGGCCTTGGTGTGCGTAATGTGCGCTTGTGCGCTTGTTCTTGAATGGGGAAAATGCGCAGAGCGCGCAATTATTTTTAATACGCGTTGGCCCTTGTACAAAGTACGCAGGGCCGACGAGAGAACACTCATAATAGCCGTATTCAGACGATGAAAGCCAAGTTCTTAAGAATTGCAATTCTTAAGAATTGCAATTCTTAAGAACTTCAAAATGTGTGTTCAAACGATGCCAATTCTCGAGAGTTGCAATTCTTAAGAATTAAAACCGGAAGTAGCATGCGCGCCTTTCTCATTTGAGGTCACGCGCGCTCACTTGACTTGTTTTCACACCGGAAGCATATCTCGGTCATGAGGTCAACCCAAACCACGAGTCTCGAAGCTGATTGTGTTCAGACGGTAAAAAAAGTAGACTGCGCGCAGTCGCGCGCTTATCGCGCGATCATTCTGCGCAAAATCTTACAAGTATCTTGTGGTTATCTTGTGGTTTGCAAACCACAAGATAACCACAAGATAACCACGAGATTGCGCATTTTTTGCAGTGTGCGCAATCTCGTGGTTTGGAAACCACAAGATAACCACGAGTTTTGCGTGTTCAAACGATCGCAAACCACAAGATATTCTTAAGAATTGCAAACCACAAGATAACCACAAGATAACCACGAGATTTGCTTTTATCGTCTGAATGCGGCTAATTTGAGCAAGGTCAATTTGGGTTTATCAACATGATAACAAAATCAGTTCCTCAAAATAATCATCTTATATAACAAATAGTACATGATTCCTGTCGTTAAATAATCCATAATAGACACCTCTACATTTTTAATTTCTCTCATGTGATTATATT
Source organism: Echinarachnius parma (assembly GCA_037951105.1). Taxonomy (NCBI): domain Eukaryota; kingdom Metazoa; phylum Echinodermata; class Echinoidea; order Clypeasteroida; family Echinarachniidae; genus Echinarachnius; species Echinarachnius parma. Next base: position 32,681 of record JBAMJV010004546.1, read on the forward strand.
GCACTCGGCCTGCGGCCTCGATGCAATATAATCTCTCTCGAGAAATTAAAAATGTATCGTTGTCTATTCTGGTATATTCAACTCCAAACCATGCACTATTAATTTTGTATAATATTACACAGCAGATGCCACCGCATTTACCGCATGGCGCGCGCTACAAGAGAGATTGTAATATGACGTCACAATGAGAGAGAGAGAGGGGTTCTAGTATGATGTCACAATTACTTGTCAACGTATCACTTCAAAAAGCCACATTTTTTATCGAACTCAGAGAGGCTGAAAATATGACTTTTGTCATATATATATAACAGATGTTAACTTTGTTATCGAGAAAATCATGGAATGTTCCCTCGGGATTTTACATGCTATTTCGTTAAGACAATAAGTCCCTCGACTACGTCTCGGGACTTTTAATCTTCCCCCTCCCCCCCCCCCCCCCCCCCTCCATTGTAGTGACTAAACATTATTGCGAAATGACACTCATAAACAGCACATCAATTATAATCATCTTTAAAGTGGTTTCCTCCCTCGGGCCTCGATCTCCCATGTCAATCTTAGTTGCCTTCTGTTGTGCTTTGACTCTTCAACGCCACCAAAATTAGGGGTGATCCATTATTGTTACGATACTATTGAGTATTGGTAATTAAATCGAAAACCAAATAAAGAATGTTGGCTTGTACTCTCCGTTAAATTGTTTAGTCTTTATTATCAGTATCTTCCTTCTTTTTTTTTTACAAAATAATAAACATTTGCGGGAAACCATAAGCGCTAAAAATGTATATGAGAATAATGTCTTCGCGGACTTTTTTTATTAGAAGGTTATTCGATTTTACTCTGTGAATGATTTCAATGAGATTTTGTGAGATCAAGTATATGTACCAAAACTACAGTTACATTTAAAGGTAGTTAAAGGGTACCACCGCCCAAAAATAATATTCTTATTAAAGAAAGGTAACATCTTTAGTATTCCATTCCATCAACAAGTTCACAAAAATATGTTTCCAGAAAGAAAAAAAAATAATTGGAAACGCATCACCATTCTAAAGCATGCGTTCATGCGGTCTGATTACGCAGACTGCTATGTGTGCCGTGAATTGCAATGCGTGCAGAGCGAACGAATCGCCCGGGAATCTATTGTTTACAAACGTGCGCGTGAATAGCTGCATTGGCGCACTCGCAAATGGTTGGCCCGTATGGAACCAGTAAATAGCAGTGGTTCCGTAAGTGGTGGAAATTAATTGCTTTGTTTATGAATTACACAACCCTTTGCAAAATGTTGGGTATCTATTTGATATCACAAAACGGTACCAAAACATATAATAATGTGTTGTTCTTTGCCTGGTGGTCCCCTTTAATAACTACCTTTAAAAGTAACTGTAGTTTTGGTAGATATTCGAATTCGTAAATTAGAAGCGCGGTGCTATTTTGCGGACATAATTATGTATAAATAAACCCCGGGGGGTCACTCTCATACAAAAGTGTTACCCCGCACCCGTGTGCATCAATCTCTGAAATGAACCCTAAATGGCGTATCGCACCATCGTAAGTGTACACCCCTAAATGACGTAATGATTTTAAAACCTACCCTGACGCAAAATGAACCTGAAAAGGTACACTTTTTGTGATTTGTTTCAATGAGTGCTGAAAGCCACCCCTTTTATAAGGAAAACGTCGACGACGCCGTACAGCTGAAAATGATACTCTTTCGACGCGGGTGCGTAGCCAGTCATGTTGGGAGTGACCCCCGGGGAATAAACAAACCAAACACTATTATACTTGTAAAAGGCTGGCGCATGGTACGAAATACACACTGGCTCATGCAGTTTGTTTTTATCTACCAGTATATTAGTGCACATAAACTAGCCTAGTTCGGACGACCCTCTACGTCAGCCCACGCATGACAAACTTGAAATATAGTAGGCCCGTTCACACAGACGAATTATTAGTGAGATATGAATCACGATTCAAATCTCACTTGTCATATTATGCGCGCGTTCACACGTAGGGAAAAATGCAAGAATGAGTGACATTTGATTCGCACTAACTTATGTATGTGAGAATGTGATATGTGGGAATGCGCTACACTATCTACGGAAGATGTGAAACGAGGATTTTGTTGTTGTTGTTGTTGTTGTTGTTGTTGTTGTTGTTGTTGTTGTATTTCTCACTCTTTTAAACAAAATCTCTCTGTTTTCGACTCGGATCTCCACGTTTGTATATGCTTGACAAGCGAACCGATTGGCAAATTACGTTGTATCGGCTAAACTATAATTAAGTGTAAACATTCCTGTTCAACGCATCGGCCGTTAAGCTACACAGTAAAATTACTGTAAGATAATTATAATACAATAATGCACTAACATTTGCTTTTTTGGGCGAATCGAAGGAATTGTGATTATAATACGTGGGTGATTATGAATAAGAGATTCCATGACATTTTCACCTGCGACTTTTTGCTCCGGGCGACAACTGCTCCTATATGCTTGCCTGTGTGTAATGTATACCGCAATTTTGGTTCCATTTGTGTTTAGCATTAATCTTTATCTGCGAGCCCCTAGTCATATTATGTGCGTATTATATTTTGTCCTTGTGTATACTGGTGCGTGAATGTGGATGTTCGTGAATGTATGTATGTATGTACATATGTTTGTTATTATTACTATATTATGTTTGTGTTCCAGAGTGTTCGTGTGTGCATATGTTTGTGTTTGTTTGTGTGTGTGTGTTTGTGCGTATGCTTGCGCGAATTTTTAAAGGACCTAAAGAATACAACGTACTTTGACATTTATTTCATAGTTGATGACTTGAAACATAGGTCTGCCGAAGAAAAATCCATGAAAATAAACACAGTAGTGATTTGAGACTAGTTTTCTGATGCCAAATCTCACTTAGCAGCCAGTTTACGCCCCAGCACCCACATTTAGCGTCCGGAATCTGCAGCGTGATCGACGTGTGATTGACAATTCATTGGCTTACGTCATGACGCGTCATCTACAGAATTTAGTTCATTAGTCCGTTCTTTAGATGACGTCATATTTTGGCGATTTAAAAGGGGCGTTCCCAGGACAATTAGATTTTTACTAATTACCCCAAAATTGATTAATTTCATGAGAAATGACTGCCAAATTCTTTTTCTTCGGGAAAAATGACATATAGAGAGTCGAATTGTGAAAATTAGGCCATCTAGACGCTGTAGGTCCTTTAACGTGCGTTTATATTGTGTGCATGTACGTGTAAATAAAGTTTTTTTGTTTATTTATTTAAAATGTCGCCGTGTGATTTGAGTACTCACTCTTTTATAAGGGATAGTTTGATTCAAGAAATCGTTATATGTAAGGGATAAAGTTGAAATGAATATTACAATAAAATAAGAAATTACATTTGTAGGGATTTCCCGGGACTGGCGACGTGTGTAAGTAGAGAGCAATGTTAATGTGGTCGCTACTCTGTCAAGTGGTTGATGACGTCATTGAGGTAACCCTATCATGACCAATCATGACTTTTCTAATAATGCGTTTGTTGGCAAACTCGTACTATTATTATAATAGAGATGACCAAATTAAATCCGTGGCGTGGCTACAGGAGGGGTGGGCACGCACCGCCACTGGTAATATAATAAAAACAACAAAGCAAATAGGGATGACATTATTTTGGTTCAATCTTTCCACACAAAAAAGAAGGTATATAAACAGAACTTCGCAAGATATTTTGTAACAACTAGACTATATACTTGACACAAAGAAATAAAGAAGTGTTTTGTTTAAAAAGGAAATAAATGGAGTGTGCCCACAATCATTATTTTGCCCCCCCCCCCCCCCCCCTTCCCCTTCAGTCGCACTACTACTTACACAAAATATGTGCAAATCTCACAGACAGAAAAATCCATCTCTTTCTGGAGGGGTCCTTTAATATTATGACGTCATGCAATTCAGAGCAGGTGATAAAAAAAAATAGTCAAAGAACCCTCGAAACATTGTCTGATCTTTCCGGACTATTGTTAGGTATACTTGTGGAGGGAGAAATTACGTTAAAATATGTTTTAATGTTAAAGGGATAGTTGAGTATTGGTCAAACTTATGATTCAATAGAGATATCATCAACAACTTTTTAAAAACCTATTCAGATTTTTTTCTTCAAAGCAGTCTTTAAGCATTTTTTAAAAATTTTCTAAAAAGTAAAAATATCCCCTGGTGAAGAATTTTTGAATAAAAATATGTTTATGGATATTTCTGCCGTTTCTGAACCGATTTTGTTCCAATCAAGTTTAATCTGTCATTAAAATTGTATGTTCTTTCAAATTTGACAGTCAGTTTTTCATTATCTCACAAACAAATATTTTGTACCAACGCTCAACTATCCCTTTAAACGTACAAGTCATGTATTTAGAAAAAATATGCACAATATTTTTCTTTAAAATATAAAGAATGATCATTTACCACTGGCGTAGTGATGGGGCTGAACTAATAGGTCACTCTTGCCCCCCCCCCCCCCCCCCAACCCCAAAAAAATGTATTTCTATAGACAAGCTAACTCAAATTTTACTTCATGTCACGTCAAATTTCCTTCCTATAGTATGCAACAGATTGCATAATTTCACCCTTCCCCCTCTCGGTCGCTTCGCCCCCTCAGGAATCGGTCTTGTCTACATCTGGAATACTTTGTTCATGTTGTTGTATCTAATGTGGCTTTTGATACGCTGCTTGAACTGTATAATATGTCAATTTGTGAATATTATTTTGGGGGTGCATATTTGTTTTTTATCATGAAACAAATATAACCTCCTTTTCCGGTCGGTAGAATCATGACGCACTCACCCACGTTATAGTATACATGTCGTCAAGTCAGAACTTCCTTCCTATGTGTGCATCAGATTGCACAGTTTCAAGTCCAAAAATGCAACAGCTCCCTCCAACACCTACCCCCCGCTCAGTCGTTTCGCTCCCTCGCAATATCTGGGGTGATGCGGATTTTTTTTCAGCCCTCCAAAAAGTTTTTGCTCATTACGCCACTGGAGGGAACCAGTCATACATTGGTAAATTTCGAAGACTCTTTTCGATGTAGATGTCGACAAACTCAAACGTCACAGTGCCTTCAAACGATCAACATAATCTTTATTGAAAAACATACAATTATCCGGGAAATTGGTATTGAAACCCATACATGCAAGAAATATAACAAGCCATTTCTCAAAATGTACCAATACCCAGAAATTCTCTTTACCATTTAGAATCATGATTAATTAGGTAAAGACTCCGTGTGGATCAAATGTCTGTGCATGGTTATCAAATCCACCAGTATACATGCTACTTGACCGAAATACAAATTTAACACCCCTGCGTATAATAAGTCACTTTTGATTAGTTTTACAAACAGTTTATGAACTGATTAATGTGGCATGCTTACATGTAGTTTTATTTCATATTCATGTAATACAGATCTTTAACAACAACAACAACAATAAGTGAGAAAATGGGAAAATCCCAGACATTGATTATTGATTGAAATGTGTGCCCCTAGTGAATTCTCACAATGATTACCCATGTATCAACATTATTTAGCTAAGCGGTTTAATAAGGGAGTTCGTAGTTACAAACTGCGCATGCGCCAATTTCTGAGACGAAAATTCACTGTTGCCCCGAACGTTGCAATTATTGTCACATTTGAAACGTGTTTTCACGGGAAATTTGGCTCGAAGTCATAAATGTTTTTCTGAATTAATCATAATAGACATCTCTTATACATAAGACTGATTAAAAAAAAAAAAAAAATTCTATTTATTTTCGGATTTTAACAAAAATGTCAACGTTCGTATCTGGGCTTTTATTGAAATCGCAAAGGCCCCATACGTAGATTTGTGTGTACTGTTTTCTTTTAAGTGTTGAAAACGGGCAAAGATGTGATTTTTATTCAAATTTTTTTTTTTTAGCCTGCTTCAAGTTTGAATATTAAAATGAATGGTTAAATTTATTCAATTTTAAATATTTTAGGATTAAGGTGATTTTTTTTTTGGCAGGTCTTTCAAACGTAATGAAACACAAGGAGAATTCACGCACGCACGCGGAAATTCTGCATAGAGCTCCTGTACTTTAAATGCGTGCGTCACAGGCTGTGCCGTAAAACGTACGCGTAAAGCGTCAATTTTGGTACAATCTTCAAAACCGGTTACGTCCGTTGCTCCATGGGGGTTACTACGAACCCCCTTATTAACAAGCTAACTTTGTGGCATGATTATTTATATACAACGACGACTAGGACACTCATGATTCTCCCCGAATATGATATTTTTTGCCCGAATATACATGGGTTCGCCATTTATTTTGTTATATCGGAGCTCTTTATAATGAGGTTACTGTATTCGAGTATTTGAGTATTTAACTCAAATTATTCAAGCATTCTATTTTAGCTTGCATGTCACGTCACTAAGAAACAGAAGGATGACCATTGTGCTTAAAGGGATAGTTGAGTATTGGTCAAACTTAACTTTAGTAACAAAAACCTGCACCATTACGGTACAAAGTAATAGTTATAACTTCACATGCTCGAAAGTATACACAATTACAAACGACAAAGTAAAACCCCTGTTATCATTCAAAAAAGAGCCGTTACAACTCAAGAGGGCGCTATTTAAAAAAAATCATTGGTTTTTAGCCTTTTTTCATACAAAATTGTGCATTTAATGTTTGTTAAAATAATGATTCAATAGAGATATTCATCAATGACTTTTTAAAAACCTATTCTGATTTTTTTCAAGTAGTCTTCAGAGCATTTTTTGAAATTTTTCTAAAAAGTCTAAATATCGCCGCGTGATTGCCGGTGAAGAACAATTTGAATACAAATATATGGATATTTCAGCGTTTCTGAACCGATTTTGATCAAATAAAGTTTATTCTGTCATTAAAATTGTATGTTCTTTCGAATTTGACAGTCAGTTTTTCATTACTCACAAACAAATATCGGGGGGCACTTCGGGAAATACCAATACTCAACACTACCTTTAATACCACAGCCACCGGCAACCAATTTGTCCATACATCAATCGATTCATATTTTATTCAACATACATATAAGTAACAGTTATAGAGAACTATGGACACCTGGGACTTCGCTCCGCTGAAATTCGATGACCAGCTTTACTGTTTCTAGTTTGAGGAGGAGGAGGGGGATGAGGAGGATTAGGAGAAGGAGGGGGATAAGGAGGAGAAGGAGGGGGAGGAGGAGGAGGAGGAAGAGGAGGAGGAGGGGGATAAGGAGGAGTAGTTGGAGGAGGGAGGAGGGGGGTGAGGAGGAGAAGGAGGGGGTAAGGAGGAGAAGGAGGGGGGAGGAGGAGGAGGAGGAGGAGGAGGAGGAGGAGGAGGAGGAGGAGGAGGGGGATAAGGAGGAGTAGTTGGAGGAGGAGGAGAAGGAGGGGTGTGAGGAGGCAGAGAGGAAGGGGGATGAGGAGGAAGAGGAGGAGGAGGGGGATAAGGAGGAGAAGAAGGGGGAGGAGGAGGAGGAGGAGGAGGAGGAGGAGGAGGAGGAGGAGGAGGAGGAGGAGGAGGAGGAGGAGGAGGAGGAGGAGGAGGAGGAATGAAGTATATTTAATTTCTGTTTAGAGCCTGACAAAATTATTCAAGCATTCTATTTTAGCTTGCATGTCTTGTCCTCAAGAAACAGAAGGATGACCATTGTGCTTAATACCACAGCCACCGGCAACCAATTTGTCCATACATCAATCGATTCATATTTTATTCAACATACATATCATCAACAGTTATAGAGAAATATGGACACCTGGGACCTCGCTCCGCTGAAATTCGTTGACCAGCTTTACTGTTTCTAGTTTGATGGCGTAGCCGAGGCCGTCAAAGGGGATGAGGAGGAGGAGGGGGTGAGGAGGAGAAGGAGGGGGATGAGGAGGAAGAGGAGGAGGAGGAGGGGGATAAGAAGGAGGAGAAGGAGGAGTGGGGGATAAGAAGGAGGAGGAGGAGGAGGAGGAGGAGGGGGATAAGGAAGAGAAGGAGGGGGGAGGAGGAGGAGGAGTAGGAGGAGAAGGAGGAGGAGGAGGATGGGGATAAGGAGGAGTAGTTGGAGGAGGAGGAGGAGGGGATGAGGAAGGAGAAGGAGGGGGATGAGGAGGAAAAGGAGGATGAGGAGGAAAAGGAGGGAGGAGGAGGAGGGGGATTAGGAGGAGAAGGAGGGAGAGGAGGAAGAGGAGGAGGAGGAGGAGGAGGAGGAGGAGGAGGAGGAGGAGGAGGAGGAGGAGGAGGAGGAGGAGGAGGAGGAGGAGAGGAGGAGGAGGAATGAAGTATATTCAATTTCTGTTTAGAGCCTGACAACCATTATTCAAGCATTCTATTTAGCTTGCATGTCACGTCACAAGAAACAGAAGGATGACATTGTGCTTAATACCACAGCCACTGGCAACCCAATTAGTCCATACATCAATCGATTCATATTTTATTCAACATACATATCATCAACAGTTATAGAGAAATATGGACACCTGGGACCTCGCTCGCTGATATTCGATGACCAGCTTTACTGTTTCTAGTTTGATGGCGTAGCCGAGGCCGTGAAAGGGGATGAGGATGAGGGGGGGTGAGGAGGAGAAGGAGGGGGATGAGGAGGGAGAGGAGGAGGAGGAGGGGGATAAGGAGGAGGAGGAGGAGGAGGAGTTGGAGGAGGGGGAGGAGGAGGAGGAGGAGGAGAAGGGAGAAGGAGGGGGATAAGAAGGAGGAGGAGGAGGAAGAGGAGGAGGAGGAGGAGGGGGATAAGGAGGAGGAGGGGTGGGGTGAGGAGGAGAAGGAGGGGGATGAGAGAGGAAGAGGTTTAATTAACAAGCTAACTTTTTGGCAGGATTATTTATATACAACGACGACTAGGACACTCATGATTCTCCCCGAATATGATATGTTTTTGCCCGAATATAACATGGGTTCGCCCGTATTTTAGGTGTTTTATATTTAATCTCAAGGAGGGCTCAGAAAATTAAGATTAAAGGGATAGTTAAGTTTTGGTAAAGAAAGAGTACATTTTGGGCAAACTGAATTTTAGTAACCAAATCCTGCACTATTACATTACAAACTAATAGTTATAACTCCACCCAAGCGCGACATTAATACAAAATTAAAAATTACTAAGTAGAAAGCCTGTTGTCATTTAAAAAAAGAGCCGTTAAAAACTCAAGAGGGCACTCTCTAAAAACTCATTGGTTTTTTTAACTATTTTAAATAAAATATTGTGCATGTGATGTTTTGTTGAAATAGTGATTAGATAGTGAAATAGTCAACAACTATTTAAAAATCTCTTTCGTAAATTTTGAAAAGAGGAAGCATTTTAAAAATTTGTTTTTAACGGCTGGTTCACGCACAGCCACCGGTAATATAATAAAAACAACAAAGCAAATAAGGATGACATTCTTTTGGTTCAATCTTTCCACACAAAAAGAAGGTATATAAACAGAACTACGCAAGATATTTTGTAAACAACTAGAATATATACTTGACACAAAGAAATAAAGAAGTGTTTTGTTTAAAAAGGAAATAAATGGAGTGTGCCCACAATAATTATTGTGCCCCCCCCCCCCTTCCCCTTCAGTCGCACTACTACTTACACAAAATATGTGCAAATCTCACACTGTTGGGTAAAAGCGGTTTATGCTATTGTTAGGTTAGATAGAAAAATCCATCTCGTTATGGAGGGGTCCTTTAATATTATGACGTCAAAGAACCCTCGAAACATTGTCTGATCTTTCCGGACTATTGTTAGGTATACTTGTGGAGGGAGAAATATTACGTTAAAATGTATTTTAATGTTAAACGTAAATACAAGTCATGTATTTAGAAAAAAATATGCGCAATATTTTTCTTTAAAATATAAAGAATGATCATTTACCACTGGCGTAGTGATGGGGCTGAAATAATAGGTCACTCTTGCCCCCCCCCCCCCCCGCCCCCCCCCCCCAAAAAAAATGTATTTCTATAGACAAGCCAACTCAGATTTTACTTCATGTCAAGTCCAATTTCCTTACTAAGTATGCACCAGATTGCATAATTTCAAGTAAAACATTGCAAAGGCACCCTTACGTGCACGGGCGGACACAAACATACCTTCACACCCTCCCATCACCCTGCCCCCTCTCGGTCGCTTCGCCCCTCGGTAATCGGTCTTGTCTACATCTAGAATACTTTGTTCATGTTGTTGTACCTAATGTGGCTTTTGATACGCTGCTTGAACTGTATAATATGTCAATTTGTGAACATTATTTTGGGGGTGCATATTTGTTTTTTATCATGAAACAAAATAAAATATAACCTCTTGTTCCGGTCGGTAGAATCATGACGCACTCACCCACGCTATAATACATGTCGTCAAGTCAGAATTTCCTTCCTATGTATGCATCAGATTGCTCAGTTTCAAGTCCAAACATGCAAAAGCTCCCTCCCACACCCACCCCCCGCTCAGTCGCTTCGCTCCGTCGGGCTTGATCGCTTCGCTCCCTCGCAATATCTGGTGGTGATGCGGATTTTTTTCAGCCCCCCAAAATGTTTTTGCTCATTATGCCACTGGAGGGAACCAGTCATGAATTGGTTAATTTCGAAGACTCTTTTAGATGTAGATGTCGACAAACTCAAACGTCACAGTGCCTTCAAACGATCAACATAATCTTTATTGAAAAACATACACTTATCCGGGAAATTGGTATTGAAATCCAGTCATGCAAAAAATATAACAAGCCATTTCTCAAAATGTACCACTACCCAAAAATTCTCTTTACCATTTAGAATCATGATTAATTAGGTAAAGACTCCATGTGGATCAAATGTCTGTGCATGGTTATCAAATCCACCAGTATAAATGCTACTTGACCGAAATACAAATTTAACACCCCTGCGTATAATAAATCACTTTTTATTAGTTTTACAAACAGTTTATGAACTGATTAATGTGGCATGCTTACATGTAGTTTTATTTCATATTCATGTAATACGTATCTTTAACAACAACAACAACAATAAGTGAGAAAATGGGAAAATCCCAGACATTGATTATTGAATGAAATGTGCGCCCCTAGTGAATTCTCACAATGATTACCCATGTATCAACATTATTTAGCTAAGCGGTTTAATTAACAAGCTAACTTTGTGGCAGGATTATTTATATACGACGACGACGACTAGGGAACTCATGATTCTCCCCGAATATGATATGTTTTTGCCCGAATATAACATGGGTTCGACCGTATTTGAGGTGTTTTTATTTAATCTCAAGGAGGGCTCAGAAAATTAAGATTAAAGGGATAGTTAAGTTTTGGTAAAGAAAGAGTACAATTTTGGTCAAACTGAGTTTTAGTAACCAAATCCTGCACTATAACATTACAAACTAATAGCTATAACTCCACCATGCTCGACATTAATAACAAAAAAAAAGAGCCGCTAAAAACTCAAGAGGGCACTCTCTAAAAACTCATTGTGCATGTGATGTTTTGTTGAAATAGTGATTAGATAGTGATATAGTCAACAACTATTTAAAAATCTCTTTCGTACATTTTTGAAAAGAGGAACGGCTGGTTCACGCACCGCCACCGGTAATATAATAAAAACAACAAAGCAAATAAGGTTGACATTCTTTTGGTTCAATATTTCCACACACAAAAGAAGGTATATAAACAGAACTACGCAAGATATTTTGTAACAACTAGAATATATACTTGACACAAAGAAATAAAGAAGTGTTTTGTTTAAAAAGGAAATAAATGGAGTGTGCCCACAATAATTATTGTGCCCCCCCCCCCCCTTCCCCTTCAGTCGCACTACTACTTACACAAAATATGTGCAAATCTCACACTGTTGGGTAAAAGCGGTTTATGCTATTGTTAGGTTAGACAGTCCCCTTAAAAAGTCTGTACTCTCTTACCATTTTGTAACAACCATCTTGTAACAAATTTGGTGGACCATACAAGGAGGAGACATCCCCGGTAGCAATCTGCTGTAACAAGCAAACCGTGAAGGGTATGACACCCGGGGGGGGGGGGGGGCACTCGAATTATTTGTTGCCGGGGTTGTGCCGCACGGAACTCTGAAATGGTGGTCTTAAGAGCTGACTACAAGCACAAAATATAGGGTCTTTGGAGCTACAAAAACCCTGAAACAGAAGTTGAGGGGTCTAAGGAGCCGACTAAAACTACAAAATACATAGACTTGAAGCTACCAAAGACCCACGGAAACCCTCAAATTTTGTCAAAAATGCTCAAATGGTGGTCCAAGGAACTGACTAGAAGAAGATTAATGGACTTGGCGCTACTCAACTACCTAGCCAAGTCATTCCGGGGGTCTATGGAGCGGCAATATTTGAAAATCGGGTATCTTTAGAGCGGCAATCGGGTGTGAAAACGGGGTTCTTTTAAGCGGCACATACCCGCCTTACATTATACATGAGTGCCCCCCCCCCCCCCGGGGTATGACCGACTTGTGAGAGTACGGGTAATCGTCCTGGTCTACCTTCTCGTGGTGGGGACTGTTAACCTGTTGTTTAGCACAACAGGGCGAACAGACCAGGTTGGCTAGGAGAGGAGTGTCTCGTCCACCTAGCTTACAATATGAGCGAAACTGTTTCACAATGGAAGTACAGACCAATAGCACCAGGGTTAAAGCCCCTGCCTCTACTAACCTGCCAACCCAGCCTGTGGTCCTGCAACAAGCAGAGAACAATGACGCAACAGCTCGAAAGCCTATCGGTACACGTCATAGTCCCCCTCCAGATGGACTAAGAGCAGACCGAACTTTGCCTGGAGGAGTTGCTGCTGATATACCACCGACAAGGAAAGCACCACTACTAACAACAACAAAAACAGATAGGAATCGGTACATGGAACGTACGGACACTGCTTCAACCAGGAAGCCTAGATATTTTGCTACACCAGCTAAAAGGATTTACATGGGAAGTCATCGGGATCGCAGAAACCCATTGGACGGACATGGGCGACTTCATCCATGATGGCCACAGGATTCTATGCTCAGGCAAAGATAACATTCATAGAGAAGGATTTATTGCACTGGTTCTAAGCAAAACGGCCCAAAATGCTCTTCTTGGTTACAACCCTATCTCACCAAGAATGATTACAGCAACATTCGAAGTACAGACAGGATCAATGACCATAATACAAGTATACGCTCCTAACACAGCCAATAGTGAAGAGGAAATTGAGGAATTCTACAACCTACTGCAAGCAACAATAGAGAAAACCCCAAGGAAAGACATTCTTGTGGTAATGGGTGACTTGAACGCAAAAGTAGGATCTGACTACAAGCAATGGGATCAGGTTATAGGTCGACACGGACTCGGGGAAGCCAACCAAAGAGGAGAAAAGCTTCTTAACTTTTGCGCTGCAAACGACCTAGTCATCACCAACACTCTTTACCAACAAAGTAAACAAATCCGACAGTGGACATGGGAATCACCGGATCAAAAAACTCATAATAAGATTGATTTTATTATGATAAAAAAAAGTGGAAAAACTCGATCAGTAACTCAAGAAGCTTTCCCAGCGCAGATGTAGGATCGGACCACGAACTAGTCATGACCAACCTACGTCTCAAACTCAAAGCGAAACCAAGACCACAGTACCTGAAGAGGTATGATGACTTTAAAATTAAAGACCCTAACATTCGAGTAGACTATGAAATAGCAATAGGTGGAAGGTTTGGCCCTCTATTAGATGAAGGTGACACAGACGTTGAGGGTCTATGGAAAGAAGTAAAAACAGCCTTCAACAAAACATCGCAGGAAGTACTGGGATATAAAAAGTCCAAACAACAAGAACCCTGGATAAGCAAGGAGGTTCTCCAACTGAGTGACGAGAGAAAGAAAGCTAAACAAGAAAAACAAAAAGACCCAAACAAGAGATCAAGATATAATTTCCTTAACAGAGAGATTCGAAGGAAAACAAAAGGCTGCAGGGACAAGTGGATACAAGATCTATGCAAGAAAGTGGAAACCTCACACCAGGCCACCAAATCCAAGGAAGTCTACACCACAATTAAACAAATCACTAAGAAATCTAACATTAGAATACAGACAGTGAAAAGCAAAGATGGAGACATTCTCACTGAGATAGATGACGTTAAAGGAAGATGGAAAGAAAGCTTTGAAGAACTGTTCAACAACCAGAACCCAACAAATGAAGAAGCTACCAACATACCACAGATGACCAGCCTCGATCCAGTCCCAGACATCCTGCGAGAAGAAGTTGAAAGTGCTGTTCGAAAACTCACAGAAGGAAAAGCACCTGGATTCGACTGTGTTACAGGAGAGGAACTTAAAGCTGCTGGGTCAACAGGCATTGACATACTCCACACTCTATGCAATAAAATATGGCAGGAATAAACCTTCCCAGCTGACTGGGGAAAGGCCATAATAACCCCAATTTACAAGAAAAAAGACAAACTCATTTGTGGAAATTACCGGGGTATTAGCTTGCTCAGTCATGCAGGCAAAGTGTTCAGCATTATTCTCCAGCAAAGGATCATGAAGAAAACTGAAGAAGTACTGTCTGAAGCACAAGCTGGATTCCGTCCAGGACGATCCACAATGGACCAGTTGTTTACACTAAGACAAATAATGGAAAGGCGCCTTGAAAAGAACCAGAGTCTTCTCTGCTGCTTCATCGACTTTGAAAAGGCATTCGACTCCATCTGGCAGGAAGGTCTCTGGAAAGCAATGAAATTCTTTGGCTATTGATTGAAATATATAAACCTACTCCGAGCACTCTACCAACAATCTAACAGCGCAGTCAGAGTAAATGGCGAACGGACCGACTGGTTTAGAACCACTGTTGGTGTTCGTCAAGGTTGTGTCCTGTCCCCCAACTATTCAACATCCTACTCGAAGTTGTGATGCTGTATGCCACACACGACACCAAGATTGGCGTACAGGTACAGGGACACCTCATCAACAACCTACGATTTGCTGACGACATTGTCCTAGTAGCAGAAAACGAGATAGACCTGCAAACATTAGTGGACCAAGTACATGAAAACAGTTCAAACTTTGGACTGAAAATCAACATTTCCAAAACAGAAGTACAAGCCATAAGCAAACAACCTCAAAGACTGAGCATAAACATTGATGGAAAACAACTCAAACAAGTGGACAAGTTCACATACCTGGGAGGAACAATAAGCCAAACAGGATCATGCACTGAAGAGGTACAACACCGCATTGGGAAGGCACTAGGAGCATTCCAAGCTCTCAACAAAATATGGGCCTGTAAAGATGTACGCTGCTCAACAAAAGTAGAACTCTACAAAGTCCTGGTGTTATCGATTCTACTATACGGGGCAGAAACATGGACATTGAAGAAGATAGATGAAAATAGACTCCACACATTTGAGATGGCCTGCCTTAGACGAATCATGGGCGTGACCAGGCTTGACAGGATACGAAATACACATATACGAGCCCAATTGAACATGGAAGAGACCATCATCGACAGAGTTACCACAAAAAGACTACGATATTTTGGACATATCAACAGAATGAACCCCAAAAGATACCCCCACATACTACTCAATGGAAATATACATGGCAAACGACCAAGGGGAAGACCGGCAAAGAGATGGCTTGACTGCATAAAGGCAGACTGCATCAACAGACACATTGACTCCCTGGCCAAGGCCAAAAGACTCACAGAGGACAGGAAGGCGTGGCAAGCCGTTGTGAAGCAGAAGCCATCACACATCCCAGCGATGGTGTGGACGGCTTAAGTCAAGTAAGTAAGTCAAGGTTAGATAGAAAAATCCATCTCGTTCTGGAGGGGTCCTTTAATATTATGACGTCATGCAATCCAGAGCAGGTGATTAAAAAAAATCGTCAAAGAACCCTCGAAACATTGTCTGATCTTTCCGGACTATTGTTAGGTATACTTGTGGAGGGAGAAATATTACGTTAAAATATATTTTAATGTTAAACGTACAAGTCATGTATTTAGAAAATAATATGCGCAATATTTTTCTTTAAAATATAAAGAATGATCATTTACCACTGGCGTAGTGATGGGGCTGAACTATTAGGTCACTCTTGCCCCCCCCCCCCCCCCCCAAACAAAAAAAATGTATTTCTATAGACAAGCTAACTCAGATTTTACTTCATGTCAAGTCAAATTTCCTTCCTAAGTATGCACCAGATTGCATAATTTCAACATTGCAAAGGCACCCTTACGTGCACGGGCGGACACAAACCTACCATCACAACCTCCCATCACCCTTCCCCCTCTCGGGCGCTTCGCCCCCTCGGTAATCGGTCATAACTACATCTGGAATACTTTGTTCATGTTGTTGTATCTAATGTGGCTTTTGATCCGCTGCTTGAACGGTATAATATGTCAATTTGTGAATATTTCCTTTGGGGGTTGCACATTTTTTTTTTTATCATGAAACAAATATAACCTCTTTTTCCGGTCGGTAGAAAGCACTCACCCACGTTTTAGTACATGTCGTCAAGTCAGAATTTCCTTCCTATGTATGCATCAGATTGCAGTTTCAAGTCCAAAAATGCAAAAGCTCCCTCCCACACCCATCCCCCGCTTCAGTCGCTTCGCTCCGTCGGGCTTGATCGCTTCGCTCCCTCGCAATATCTGGTGGTGATGCGGATTTTGTTTCAGCCCCCAAAAAAGTTTTTGCTCATTACGCCACTGGAGGGAACCAGTCATGAATAAAATTGGTTAGTTTCGAAGACTCTTTTAGATGTAGATGTCGACAAACTCAAACGTCACAGTGCCTTCAAACGATCAACATAATCTTTATTGAAAAACATACACTTATCCGGGAAATTGGTATTGAAATCCAGTCATGCAAAAAATATAACAAGCCATTTCTCAAAATGTACCACTACCCAAACATTCTCTTTACCATTTAGAATCATGATTAATTAGGTAAAGACTCCATGTGGATCAAATGTCTGTGCATGGTTATCAAATCCACCAGTATAAATGCTACTTGACCGAAATACAAATTTAACACCCCTGCGTTTAATAAATCACGTTTTATTAGTTTTACAAACAGTTTATGAACTGATTAACTTATGGCATGCTTACATGTATTTTTATTTCATATTCATGTAATACATATCTTTAACAACAACAACAACAATAAGTGAGAAAATGGGAAAATCCCAGACATTGATTATTGATTGAAATGTGCGCCCCTAGTGAATTCTCACAATGATTACCCATGTATCAACATTATTTAGCTAAGCGGTTTAATTAACAAGCTAACTTTGTGGCAGGATTATTTATATACGACGACTAGGGACTAGGACTAGGGAACTCATGATTCTCCCCGAATATGATATTTTTTGCCCGATATAACATGGGTTCGCCATTTATTTTGTTATATCGGAGCTCTTATAATGAGGTTACTGTATTCGAGTATTTGAGTATTTAACTCAAAATTATTCAAGCATTCTATTTTAGCTTGCATGTCACGTCACAAGAAAGAGAAGGATGACCATTGTGCTTAAAGGGATAGTTGAGTATTGGTCAAACTTAACTTTATATAGTAACAAAAACCTGCACCATTACGGTACAAAGTAATAGTTATAACTTCACCATGCTCGAAAAGTATACACAATTACAAACGACAAAGTAAAACCCTTGTTATCATTTCAAAAAAGAGCCGTTACAACTCAAGAGGGGCGCTATTAAAAAAAATCATTGGTTTTAGCCTTTTTTCATACAAAATTGTGCATTTAATGTTTGTTAAAAATAATGATTCAATAGAGATATCATCAATGAATTTTTAAAAACCTATTCTGATTTTCTTTCAAAGTAGTCTTCGAGCATTTTTTTGAAATGTTTCTAAAAAGTCTAAATATCGCCCGGTGATTGCCGGGTGAAGAACATTTTGAATACAAATATATGGATATTTTCAGCCGTTTCTGAACCGATTTTGATCAAATAAAGTTTATTCTGTCATTAAATTGTATGTCTATTCGAATTTGACAGGTCAGGTTTTTCCATTATCTCACCAAAAAATATCGGGGGGTAGGCACTTCGGGAAATATCCAATACTCAACACTAACCTTTAATACCACAGCCACCGGCAACCAATTTGTCCATACATCAATCGATTCATATTTTATTCAACATACATATAATTAACAGTTATAGAGAACTATGGACACCTGGGACTTCGCTCCGCTGAAATTCGATGACCAGCTTTACTGTTTCTAGTTTGAGGAGGAGGAGGGGGATGAGGAGGATTAGGAGAAGGAGGGGGATAAGGAGGAGAAGGAGGGGGAGGAGAGGAGGAGGAGAGAGGAGGAGGAAGGGGATAAGGAGGAGTAGTTGGAGGAGGAGGAGGGGGGTGAGGAGGAGAAGGAGGGGGATAAGGAGGAGAAGGAGGGGGGAGGAGGAGGAGGAGGAGGAGGAGGAGGAGGAGGAGGAGGAGGAGGAGGAGGAGGAGGAGGAGGAGGAGGAATGAAGTATATTCAATTTCTGTTTAGAGCCTGACAAAATTATTCAAGCATTCTATTTTAGCTTGCATTTCACGTCACAAGAAACTGAAATTCGTTGACCAGCATTACTGTTTCTAGTTTGATGGCGTAGCCGAAGCCGTGAAAGGGGATGAGGAGGAGGAGGGGGATGAGGAGGAAGAGGAGGAGGAGGAGGGGATAAGAAGGAGGAGGAGGAGGAGGAGGGGGATAAGGAGGAGTAGTTGAAGGAGGAGGAGGAGGGGGATAAGGAGGAGAAGGAGGGGGGGAGGAGGAGGAGGAGGAGAAGGAGGAGGAGGAGGGAGGGGGGTGAGGAGGAGAAGGAGGGTGATGAGGAGGAAGAGGAGGAGGGAGAGGGGGATAAGGAGGAGTAGTTGGAGGAGGAGGAGGAGGAGGAGGAGGAGGAGGGGGATGAGGAGGAGAAGGGGGGATGAGAGAGGAAAAGGAGGAGGAGGAAGAGGGGGAGGAGAAGGAGGAGGAGGAGGAGGAGGAGGAATGAAGTATATTCAATTTCTGTTTAGAGCCTGACAAAATATTTCAAGCATTCTATTTAGCTTTGCATGTCACGTCACAAGAAACAGAAGGATGACCATTGTGCTTAATACCACAGCCACCGGCAACCAATGTAGTCCATACAGTACATCAATCGATTCATATTTTATTCAACATACATATCATCAACAGTTTTAGAGAAATATGGACACCTGGGACCTCGCTCCGCTGAAATCCGATGACCAGCTTTACTGTTTCTAGTTTGATGGCGTAGCCGAGGCCCGTGAAAGGGGATGAGGAGGAGGAGGGGGATGAGGAGGAAGAGGAGGAGGAGGAGGAGGAGTTGGAGGAGGGGGAGGGGGGAGGGGGGAGGAGGAGGGAGGAGGTGGGGTGAGGAGGAGAAGGAGGGGGATGAGGAGGAAGAGGAGGAGGAGGAGGGGGATAAGGAGGAGGAGGAGGAGGAGAGAGGGGGATAAGGAGGAGGAGGAGGAGGAGGAGGAGGGAGGAGGAGGAGGAATGAAGTATATTTAATTTGTGTTTAGAGCCTGACAAATCTTAGATTTGAAATGGTGTATGCGTATATTCATCCGAGAATGAACGCCACTGGCAAAATGACGGGATGAAGTGACATATCCGAGAAAATTGATCAGCACTTGTACATTCGAGCTTCCAGACAATTAGATATTGTATATCCTTTTCATTGGGAGAATTAGACTAATTATTAAATGCCGCAGGGTTGTTTTTACATTTCTGTCAGTCGCTATATTATGCGGTAGCAAATTAATAATAACAACTTGCTTTTTGTTTCGTTATAGTTTGGTGAGTACGATTTCTTCTTATTCTTAAACATTAATTTTGTTGTCAATCATGATTGTCTTCGTCATTACACTTGGTGATGATTTTAACTATATATATATATATTTCAAATTGATGTAAAATCATTATACGATTCATATAGAAATGGTCTGGGACTATCTGCCTATAATATTATGCGTAAGCTGCAATATTTCTCGTACAAAAATATATAGGACCCGTTGAAGAAAGCGTTGCAATCGATTGTAAAGTTGCCAATAATTGCAAACTTGTCAGAAAAATATGCACATATGAACCGATCTGATTTGCGCATTTCGTTACAAGATCTGACTTGCAACTGATTGCAACTCTTTCTAGTCAGCCTAAATTTAGATAATATTGTTTTGTTCGAAAAACACACTGTACGCGTTAAGGCCGCTAGATGGCGTAAACCCAGCAGCAGAGAGTAGTGCTCTTTCAACGCAGTTTGTCCAGGAGCGACCCGTGTATCCACTTCGCCATGGAAACTGATTTTTGTAAGCAACATGTCTCATGACTATAGAAAGAAAAGCGTGACTTTATAGTTTTGTTCCTTGCTTTGTTGCGCGGTGATTTATGTGTGTTTCAAGATGGAGAAGCTAGTGAGAGAGGGTCTCTCCCCCTTGTGAAAAGTCGTGCCCCCCCCCCCCCCCTTGATGTCCCTCTTATATTAATTGTATCCCCTCCCCCACGTTACTGGGGGTGTTCTAGTCTAAACAGTGGTGCGTATTTACCGGGGTGTAGGGGCAGGGGGGGAACAAAAAACAACAACACAAGACCCTACGGTATGATTCAAAATATATGATATTATATAAAAGCATAACAAAACAAATAATGTTACAAAAGTGATGCAAAACGTGATCACAAAATTACAGAAATATTTGGGAGAGTGACCCCGATATTTAGCGTGACCCCGATATTTAGCGTGCCCCCCCCCCCCCCTATCAGTTTTAAGCCCATGCTATTTACTCAACTGAGCCTTTATAAACCGAACACAAAAAGTAACTTCACCCCTAAGCAATTGCCCATAATTTCATAACCAAGAATCGTTTCAAGATTTCGTCTTGCCAATATATCCATATGGTAGTTAGGAAAACAATGTGTACAACTAAGAGGTAACCATCCATGGTTGAGTGAGCACACATTACAGAAAAAATAGTCATATTTCAAAATTCGCAAAAGTATTATCATCATTACGAATTATTGAGAGTTGGTAAAATAAAAAATGCACTGTTTTACAATTGAAGTTAATGCATTTTACCACATGTGCCATCAAAAAATCAAAATGAATGGAATATCAAACAGCATTGTTTCATAAACCATGATCAATGCATTCCGCCACATGTGCGGGTTCACAACAATGTACAGGCACGCACAATACCTTGTGACTTTTGAATTGGGCCATTTTGTATTTAATCTGTGCTCATTCAGCCATAAAGTAATGAATATCTCATGCACATATCGAACATAACAAATGTGCCAATATTGTGGTAAGAGGACATCTTGAAACAATAATTGGTTATGAAATTATGGGCAATTGCTTAGGGGTGAAGTTACTTTTTGTGTTCGGTTTACTTTAAGATGATTACCGTATTTGCCGGCGTAATCGCCGCACCCGCGTAAAGGCCGCATGCCGACTTTGAGCATTGAAACAACAGTTGGAGAAAAGTGCGCTAGGATAAGTGCAATAGAATAATAGAAGCCAACGCATCGCTGTGTGTAGCCGGGTTAAAATTAAAGAACTTACCGCGAACAATGGCTACCCTGCTACGCTAATTGAGAAACCGTTCTAGGCCCGGGTAAACGTAAACAATTTGGCTATTATAATGTTTTATCACACAATACAATACAGTGCAGTGCAGTGCAATCGTCCCACATCTGCTGAAATGTGTTGTTTTGAGGCTAGTCAAGAGTGAAAATTTGACTATCACCGCGTATGCGCCGCACCCAAACTTTGGAGTTTTTTTTGTAGGTAAAAAGGTGCGGCGATTACGCCGGCAAATACGGTATATGCATGCATGCACAGTAACTATTGCTATTTTGTAAACCTAGATTACCATAATTATATACGGTAATTTGCGTTGTTCGCAAGTCACGCAAGTGGGTCAAATCAAATCCACCAAGATTCTGTTTATGAATATGGAGTGAAATGTTATACATGGGAATGCCCCGAGCTGAATTTTAAGCGAAATTTGATCCTCTTCTTGTCTGTTTTAATAAATAAACATTATATATTATACCATGGGTACACATAATCCATGCAGTGACATTCTGTATTATGGTTGTGGGGAAGTTAACCCTTTAAATCTAGTTTTAAATTCTGTGGGGTTTTTTAAAGGAAGTTCAGACAATTTTTCATCAATAGCATGCATATACCCCTCTAATTTTGTAGACAATGGATAACGGAAAAATCAGCTTAGGACGGAGTTTTGATGCATAAAACTATGAAGATTATTCCACCTTATGCTATTAAAGAGGTAGTTCAGTTTTTGTATAGAGGGCGCTGCACACAATTTCTATTGTGAGGTAATGAAAAATTGAGTGTCAAATTCGAAGGAGCATACAATTGAAATGACAGAATAAACTTTATTTGATCAAAATCGGTTCAGAAACAGCTGAAATATCAATAGATATATCCTTTCGGAATAAATCTGGAGCCCCAGATTTATTCGATAATTTTAAAAAAATACATAAATTGCTTACACTTTTTTATACATTTTCAAAAGCGGTTTTTAAATAGTTGTTAATGATCAATCTATTTAATCATTATTTTAACAAAACATCACATGCACAATTTGTTATTAAAAATGGCTGAAACCAAAGAGTTCTTAGAGAGCGCCCTCTTGAGTTTTAACGGTTCTTTTTCATGATAACAGGCTTTGAAAACATCATTGAAAAAAAAATCTTATAATATAGTTGTTTGTAATTTTGTATACGTTTCTACAGTATATAGCGTTGTGGAGTATTATTTTGTATAGTTTGCAATGTTATGGTGCAGGTTTCAGTTACTAAGTTTGACCAAAACTGTACTATCCCTTTAAGTATTATCATGGCTATGAAGTCGACCAGCAAGGCACTCGGGGGGTTAAAGGAGAAACTGTAACACGATCCTATAGTTGCACGTATGCTTCTCCCAAAGAGATTAATTGATATTCGGAAAGCGTCCAAGGCAAGGGGGTAGGGATGGTTGTTGTACAAGCCCTCCCCCGAGAGTTTGAGGATAAAAGCATATCCTTTTTGAGACAGGGAGGCGTTTTACGGAAAAACGAATATCTCAACCTGCTTTTTAGCGGGTCTGTTTTCTCAGCTCAGGCAATACGCTAATATAGGACTTTATATCTCCTTTTTTCTGAGGACGGACATTTTGACTATTATTTTCATTATCAAATTATTTGTATTATTATTATTATTATGAGTGTCATTATTAATATTGGTAGGCTATTATAAATTATATTATCATTATTTGTATTAATATTAGTATTATCATTATTCTTTATGATGCAATATAATCTCTAAGCGCTTTATACTATTATTACCCCGGTCATAAGATACAACACAAGCCATACTGTGTGCACCATCATCCACTCCCTGGGGAGCATTCCTTCCAAGTAGCTCATGGGCATTGAGCATAAATACATACTTGGTGAGGATTTCACCTCATACTGGATCCCCCAAAGCACCAACTGTGGATACAAGTTTAATTGTCTTTCTGAAGGACAAACGCAGTGGGCATTATATACAGGGTTCTAATACCTCTTCTAATAGCGGCAACCTCTCAATAGCAGCCAACCAATTATAGAGACCACCAAAAGCGATTCCCTACAGAATCTGTGAGTATTGGTCACTTGTCTGCATTGGCCACTTGTTTTGTTTTCCTTTGGCGGTCACTATAATAATTAATACAGGTTTGACTAATAATCTGTGCATTTTCTGCTGGTCCGCATGCACTGAGGGGCGGCGCCATCGTAAGATATAAGTTCATCAATCAACTGCGGGTACGTATAGGCAGGGGCTAGGAAGAATATGAAGATGCAGCACCCAGAAGCTTTGGAAAGGGCCAGGCATATATTTTCGTGCAAAACGCACCCTACAATTTACCCCCCCCCCCCCCTCCCCCCTACTAAGTAATGTGTGCAAATTTCATTTACATGGATGTTATTATGGCCGATCGAGTGGTGAGTGAAAATGCAAAGGGATATTTGCTTTCTCATTGCAATGTATTTGTACACAGTTTAATAACTCTCCAGTGGATAATTAAAATCCAAACACTTCAATCGTAAATATCTTTTAAACGAAAGGGAAATTCGAAAAACCAAAACCTGTCCCATATACTTCAATCGGTAATACGAATACAACAAGGTATGAGAGAACCACTAGATTTCTAAGTAAGATGGATTAATCAATGATCCTGTTATGCAGGGGCGTCGATCACGGGGGGGGGGGGGGATGGCCTGTATTATCATCCCCCCCCCCCCCAATATTTGGGGTTCAAAAATATATAATAACATTAAAATTAAGGAGCATTGCCCCCTCTCATGAATGGAAGGTGTTACTATAGTCTTCTTTAAACCAATTTTTGATAATGCTAAACTGCCCAAATCCAAAATCTTCCGGGGCTGCGCCCCTGGAACCCCCATTAAGGTTATTTGACCCAGTACCAGCCATGTACTCATTAAATAGTTTTATTCAGGACTTCTCTCTTGGCAAACTTTCAGGCAATCCTGGACCACTTGCGTTTGCGCTTCGCTCACTAAAATTTAGCTAACTATTCAATAGTTAATTTTATTTCTGGATACTACAAATCCCAAAGCTTCCGGGGGCTTCGCCCCCTGGACCCCCAATATGCTTTCCAATGTGGGTATCCCATGACTGATGCTATTCAGGGTTCCATCAGAATGCTTGCAATATAGGTATGTATCTATCAGGCTTAAGTTCATATTGGACAAAGCCCAGCTCATAGCATGATGCTTGCAATGTGCACTTAATAATCTTCCAATTTTTAAACAGCTGAATTCAAAAGCTTTGCCCCCCCCCCTCCCCCCCTCCCCCCCCCCCCCCCCTCAGCCATAAAAACCCGGGCACGCTAATAGGTTGTCGCTTCGCTCCCTCGCCAGAGATGGTCAAAATGACGAATCATCCCCCCCCCCCCCAATGGCGAGAAGAAATCGACGCCCTTGCTGTTATGTGTTACTTCAATCCAAAGATATGTACACAGTAAGTTTCTAGTGGATAATTAAAATCCAAACAAACCCAACCCTGTCCCATATATGCTCCTATTTGTAATACGAATACAACAAGATTTCTAAGTAAGATGGATTTTCAGTTTTAAAAAATATTATCGATTATCAATCTTATCCAGCTGCATAGGCGTACCCAGGGGGGGGGGGGGGGGGTTGGCGGGTTCAAACCTCCCCCCCCCCCCCCCCCCTTTACATAATATAACTGGTCTCGAGACAAAATTTTAGCGGTCTCGACCGTCATTTTCGATGATCTCGGTCTCGAAAAGTGCGAAAAACCTGGGTCTCGGCCTCAAAAATGTCGAAAATTTGTGGTCTCGGCTTCAACAAATTCTACGACAACCCCCCCCCCCCCCCCCTGCTTACAGGATTCTCAACCACTGGGTCTTGGTCTCGGTCTCGAAAATTGTGGACCGGTGACTGCATGGTCTCGGTCTCGAAAATGTCGAAAATTCGCGGTCTCGGCTTAATTTTTTTTCTAAGACTACAAAATATACCAACTGCACTGAACCCTATGCAAATTTACTGGAACGTTTATATGATTTTGGGGGCCTTTGGGGGCTAATCACACTTTGTACACTGCATTTATTACGTATTGTATCAATGAACATATAAAATACAATACAGTATTCTGTTGGACTTGAGGCAAAGTCACGATTGTTGCAAATGTGCCCCCAAAATATGAACATACTGAACCAGAGTTGACCGTAGATGGCGCTTCAAACTTAGCAATTAGAAGCTCATCGCTGATTGGTCGCTCGTCATATCTGCTGAACGTGCATGATTTTGAAACTAGTCATCTTCATTGTTTACGTCGATTCTAGGTGATCAAACTACGGAAATCGTGGTATTGTTTTAATGTTGTTGCATCAGCTATTGAGTTGGTAAGTAAATGCACATTTACCATAATATTAGAAAATGAATAGTTGACGTGAAATAGATCTAAAGGCATTCATATTTCATAAGTGCGCGCGAGTGTTGTGCTCGTGGGGCGAAAGCCAGCCAGTTGTACACCCCTTCGCTCCCCGAAACTCTGGCGCGGTGTACACGTACGCAAAGCCTCGTGCCGCGGCGATAACCAACCAACAAAACAAAAGTTTTATTTTAGTGGGCCAAACATACCTCATATAATTAAGCTAGGATCAAACACCCATTCTCATCTTTAAATTAAATATCTTGATTGTGGCGATGATTAGTTTTTCTTTTTTGTATTTTCACATAAATTTAATGTTTTAATTATTTTGTTCAAAATGAATCAAAGTCAAAGTTGCTATTTTTATGTGACCGTAAGTCGTAACCCTACGTGATTTGGCTATTTTTACGTGATTCCCATTGGCCATTGTGCAATCGCATCTCCGAAATGCCGAAATTTCTGACTTGATCAGTTGATCGTCATGATCGTTTCGAGGGACTTGAATCATGATGATGATGAAAAAAGCTTGCGATCAAGTCGGAAATTTTGGAGATGCGCATGCCATGCAATATGCATGCACATCGGAATTACGTAAAAATAGCCAAATCACATAGTTTTACGGTCACGTAAAAATAGCCACGGCCTATTTTGTTTTGGAATTGGAGTGGCCTGAAAATAACAAAATTAAAAAACAATTATTCTAAAAAAAAAAAAACTGGTTTTGTGAATGTCTCATTTTCCCTGATACAGGTGATACTGAAGATAGTGATAGCTGACTTGACATCTTTTTAAGTCGTCTATGTACTCATGATATTGGTCATAACAAATAAGACTCGACAAGACAACTTATAATTGGTCGTAAACTGGTAAACACGTCGTATGGACGACATCATTACAACGACTTTTATGTTCAAAGACTAGTTAAGTTATTGCCATTATAATTTGTGTTGGGGCAAATTAAATGTTTAAAATTTATGATTTCACTTGCCCGAAAGGGCGAGTAGAGAAAAAAGTTAGTGTGGAGGAGGCTTGAATAAAGGTCCATCATGCCGGGCATCACGACACCTGGTTGTCCTCTCTGCATGCACAGCATATAAATGTACAAATTGCAGTCTATGCATGTAAGTGATGTTGTATGCCGATCGAGCCATAAATCCATTTGTTTTTTAATTTTGTGTGGCCCTGGCCCCGATTCTTTGAGTTGAGCACTTGAGTGAGGGTTGCCATGTTCTTTTTAAACACCGCAATCTTTTCACTTGTGCAGTTGCAGCTAAAAAATAATGTGCACATTTGAAGACGATGTTTCAAAAATCTGATCATCGCATCGAAATCTGGACTATTTTCTCTATGTGTGACTGTGAGTAAAGTTTAAGGAAAGTGAACAATTTGTTAGTCTAAAACTGTCAGAAATATATTAGATTGTGGATGTGTAGGTCAAAACCATACATTAATTTTTTGAATATTCCAGGTTACCTTACAAATTCTCATATTTTTTTCTGAACTTTGTTTTAAATCACTAGCAATGCCGGAGGAACAGGGAAAGGACCTCAGTGTCCGCGTGGCCTTACGCTGCCGACCCCTCATCTCAAAAGAGGTCTCTGAGGGATGTCAGCAGTGTGTGAGATTCACCCCGGGTGAACCCCAGGTCATCCTAGGCAAGGACAAAGCCTTCACATATGACTATGTCTTCAGGCCAGAAGAACCACAGGAGGTTGTCCACAGGAAAGTTGTCAAGAACCTGGTAGAAGGGCTGTTCAAAGGTGAGTAATAAAGTTACTTAATAAAGTGTTGTAGACAATATACAACAAATGTAGATAAAAAAGCAAATGTTAAGTTGCTTTACTTTTTTACCATTTGGCAAAGCTTAATAAGGAAGTTATAAAAGCGACTTGGTTGTATTACATAAATATGATAGAAATCATACGATATTAGTACGGTCCAGAAATCAATTAAAAACATAAATAAAGGTGAACCCATTTAGGACTGGTTCCTGGTATGCATAGAGTTGCAACTCAGAAAATATGCTTGAATTTGAGCCAACCAGATGTGTGCATTTAGGCACATCTTGTGGCTTGCGGTTATTCGCAACACCTCCCACCCTAATTTGTATTTTGGCTAAAGATGCAGCTACATGTTACTACATGTATGTGTACGTCATCATTCATATAACAAATTAATATGGCTAGACTTGTTTCCACACCGCAGGTTACAATGCGACAGTTCTGGCCTACGGTCAGACGGGCTCTGGTAAGACGTACGCCATGGGAAATGCGTATAACATCACAGACGAGGAAAAGATGGGGGTGATTCCCAGAGTAATTCAACAGATATTCAGGGGAGTCGAGGAGCGGCAAGATGTGGAAGTCATGCTGAAAGTATCTTACTTGGAGGTAAGCAAGTAGGGATCATACTGTATATATACCCTTTCATTTATACCCTTCTCACTATGATTATGATTACAGCTTGTAATTTTGCACCCGATATGATTGATCATCATCTCTAAGTGCTTTTACAATGGTATTACAGTTACCTCAGGCATCAGATACATAATAAAAGCAATCTGTCCACAAGTGGCATGCACATATTCCCCTTCCATTAGACCAATTTGTACATGTTGTGATAGATATTTGAAATGTTATAATATAGAATCTAAAAGAATACCTAAATGTATTATTTTTGCCATGTCTTCCTTTGATAGATCTACAAGGAGGAGATTCACGATCTGCTGGCACCACACAAAGAGTCTCTGGCAATCAGAGAGGACATTACCGGAGGTATAAGGGTGAGTGGCATTTCCTCCATCCTCACTCATTTTTTCATGTCTCGTTAACTGTATTTCATACATTACTATGATGAGCAAATTATAGTTTGCGTACTACTCATAGAAGATGAAATTGACTGAGTGATAAGGGAAAGTGTGATTTCCTTCTTTGTTAATATCTGCTGGCCGGGCACCACACAAAGAGTCTCTGGCAATCAGAGAGGACATTGCTGGAGGTATTTGGGTGATTGAGTGGCACATCCTACTCTGTCTTTCAACTGTTTTCTTCTATGTCTTTGAGTAGAGTAGAGTTTCTAGAACCAAATAGAAAATGTGCTTGCCTGACAAACCAATCTGAAACAAAAGACAAATTAATTGCACAAGGTAGCTCGATCTGCTCTGAAAATTTCTTGCATATTTCTAGAAAAGGTTTACACGTAAGCTCATAAGAAATACATTTTAAAACAGATTTGTTAGTCGCCGAATCAGGCAACGCAACTAGACCATTTATGGAATTTTACTTACATGATTCTACATGCCATGGGCAATCGTGCAAGTGCTAGTGTCGACTGTCTAGCCCTGTCATAGGAGAAGAAATAGATTGAGAAATAAGGACAATTGTAATTTCCTTGTATGAATCTTTGTACCTTTAAAATGTTTTTCTTTTATTCCCCTGATGGCCCGGTCAGATATCAACGGATTGCGCAAACAGATGTCAAACGGTGATGTACGTTGTTCTATGTTTTGTACATGAAGCAATGGAGACGACTTTCATCACCGGATAATTTAATTTCGGAATTGTCTATTCGTTGGGCATACGTTTCCGATATCCGTTGATATCTGACCGGGCCATTAGCAATGATTTAAAGTGGTACTACTGTAGAGTCTCTAGACAACAATCCGTGCAATGGTCGTGCTGGACCTTCCTTTTTGTACTAACCAAGTGGCCAAACATTACGCTGCAGAAGTCTGTCAGAGTTCTTTCTAGTCCATGATGCACTATGCTTCATGGCTTACATGGTTGTGTTGATGTCAGAATAGTACATTTTGTATCTCATGTAATTCTTCTCTGTCACACCCTGTCTCTGTCATGTAGGTGGCCGGACTGATTGAGATAGCGGTGACATCAGCAGAAGACATGTTCGGATGTCTAGAGAGAGGCTCAGGCGGTAGGACTACCGGTTCCACAGCGATGAACCTTCAGTCGAGTCGTTCCCACGCCATCTTTACCGTCTACATGGAGCTACGCAAGAAAGATTCAAGGTATTTAATTTCGGTTGACCTGGAGGTGTTTCACTAAACCAGGGCTCGACACTCGCACTGGCCCGCTGGCCCGGGGCCAGTAAAATTGCACTTCGGGCCAGCAAAAATGTATAAAAGTCATATTTTGGTGGCCCAATCGGGCAAGCGGATTTTCAACCCGACGTTGACAAAATTAGAAAAATCTTGTTTTCTTCCATGTCATGCTTCATCTACACTAGGTATAATGACGGGTTTGATCAGGAAAGAGTGATATTTTTGAACAATTTTAGTCATGAAATACAAATTTTCGGGCCACCAGCAAAGAGGAAGAAATTATTTCACTGGCCCGACCGGGCCACCAACAAAAATGGTAAGTGTGGAGCCCTGACTAAACACTAAAATCAATTTTAACATCTTCTTAATCGCTAAAAATTGATGCCAAAATCAATTTTAGTGTTTACTGAAACACCCTGTTATACCCTACTAGATTGTTCGGTTCTTATGTAGTTCTTTCAGGACCCCCCTGGTTTCTGTAGGCAATCTCAAACTTTTGGTAAGTTTTTTGATTCCAGTGATGTTTTAAATGTTGCTGACTGTGACAGTTCTCAATTAAACTAAAAGATTACAAAGAATTAGCAATATCATTAACACCAAACAATGAATGAGAAGTATCCTAATCCTATGATAACAATTTAATTTTCTGCAAAAGAAAGACAATTTTCAAAGAACAAGTACAAGAAAATGTACTCGCTTATGTTACTGTTGGACATTTTGGAACCTTGTAAGCCATTTATAAACTCTACATGAATACCTGATTTATTATGTAACTAATGCAATGGGTTATTAATGAAGATTTTCTCTGTCTTATTTTATTGTCCAGCGAGTCGAGTTGCCATGCCAAGTTCCACCTGGTTGATCTGGCTGGTTCAGAGAGAGCGAAGAGGACACAGGCATCGGGAGATAGGTTCAAGGAAGGTAGGTGTCACTGGGTGCAAATAATGAGATACTGTCAACCTGTCTTATAGTGGCCACCTGCCTACAAGAGCCAACCTGCCTAGATAGTGGCGATCAAAAGCTTTCCTTGTTTTCTTGTTTCCTCTTCTTTTCACTTTACACAGGTTCGACTATACCCGAGAAGTAGCACTTTACGAGATTGTGTTAGAGTTTTGATTTTAATTCCATGTGAATGCAACTTAAATTTAGATTTTCAATATATGTACATGTACATGATATTCGCAAAACAGTACAAATAGTGTAATTGTTTGATGTGAGGTTTGATATCTCAATTACTTGTTGCTCTGCAAAGGTAAATCTGTCCCATTGCACATGTATACAATTTATCTGTGCAGTGTGCAGGTACATCTTTCCAAGACTTCTGGTTAGCAAGATTTTCCCTTTTTAACCCGTTCCCTTCGAGATTCTGAAATCTCTATAGACTTTGTACACAACCCACTAGGTTCCCATAGTCAAGGGGTTAAGAATGTTCCGCTGTTTACAATAACATTGTTGTGCATTATGACTTTACTACATATTAAGCCTGAGTCATGTCGGAATTTTTTTGTTCCGGAATCCGCCGGTGTTGTGCCGGTCGGAATCCGGTATTCCGATAAAAAAAAACCTGCCAAGAATGATACGGAACGAACACGCACTAGAAGGTCTGCCATAGTTTCGGCAGCGCAGGCAGGCCCCGCGCTGCGAGACAGGCCAACTCAACTGCCTTGACCTTGCAAGTTGCACTCTTAAAAAGTGCCGAAAAGGAATGAAAATGTAAGATTATTACGATCGCACCTATTCTAGACTATCTCTTATTTTACTTACATGTTTGTATGGCTTTTAAAATAAATACGAGAACAATTACCTGCAAAAACAGCAACAACAAAAATGCGCTGATTATATCTCGAACATTTTCTAACTCGCTCGGACCTGCATGAACTGAAGCTAGTACAACGACACGAATAAGTCAACACTAACAACACGTGCATGTGCTTATATCCACCGACATTAAAAAAAAGAATGTTGCATAAACTCAACATGGCAGCAAATTTACTTTCTAAACTCCTACTGTTAGGACCAATAGCGCGTACATTGTCCCTATATTTTACCAATCCATTCTAATATAGATCGGTGAATCGCACCATGTGATCGCTAGTATCCACCGATATCAAATAAAAGAAATGACATAACCTCAAGATGGCGGCATATCTACATCATACTCGCGCCCGTTTTGTCCATTTCTCAGTACTGTGCGTACATAAAATATGCTATAAATGCAACATCCATTGAGACTAAATATCGGTGCATAAACGCGCGCACGTATTCATCGTACGCTTTCACCCTGCGCTCTAATATCAATACTCTTCGACTTTCGTGCTTGACTCAATCACCCATATGTTTGCATGTGCTTGTCAGCGGCACCGCGGGCTGCGATGCCGTCTACATGGTCTATGGCAGTAGCTTCAGATACGGAGCGCAATACAGACAATGCGTAACCACAGACTTATACAGTATTCAGCTCTATGCGAAACTCATTAGTACAGTATTATAGATAGAGTACGAGAATCGCCATTCACGGAACACTAATAAATGCTTCACGAAAATGTCCAAGACCTTCTCATTTATGACTGGTAAGATTTAATAAAACATACATGATATTATTAAGATATTCTTTATGTATTACATTGTTTCATCGGAATACCGGAATGGAGAAAACAAAACCGGAACACGCACACACCGGACGGATTCCGGTATTCCGTCCGTTCCGACCCAGGCTTACTTATAAAGGTGTAAGATTGATTTTGTAGGTTATTTTGCCTTCATTGACATTCTATTTCCATTACTTCAAGTTGGCTTAAAATTACCCTTGTTCTCTTCACCAATACAACAACAAACATTTTGCACTAAATTGCATAATTTGTATCAGATATGATACGGTTATTTGTTTAAATTTTGGGAGTCAAATATATTCAATTGTTGAGTCATAATTATCCTGTCATAACAGTATACAGTGGCAACGACTTCAGCATTGCAAGTTCTTTCACCGGGAACCCTGTTTTCTTTATGTGTCCTCTGATCAATATAGATGTCAGGATATTTTCCAAGGAATTCTTCAGTCTTCACACTTGTAAATTTCCTTCTTTGTTTTTCCCCTTGTATTTGTCTGTTATTGTTGTTGCTCTGTAGGTGTTAATATCAACCGTGGGTTGCTGGCCCTAGGTAATGTCATCAGTGCCCTGGGTGATGAGGCTGGGCGCAAGTCGCACATCCCATACAGGGACTCCAAGCTGACCAGACTGCTGCAAGGTATAACACAAATAAGAACTTCATCATACAAATTAAATAATTTATTTATACGTAATCAATCTAATTATTGCCATAATCCAATTTTGTGCCTAGATCTGCCACATACAATACTTAGATGGAGGTAATGTGTACTTAGTAGTTAGTAAAATAACCTTTCTGATCATACCTATCATATTTGCCTCATCTTTTTTCTTTTTTTTTGCCAAGTATCTACTACAGAAGATAACAGTCAAATTGGCTGAAATTGGCATGCAAATTGTGTTTTTGAATCACAAATACATTCAAAAGCTTTCCAATGCTTTGCTGAACCAATACAAACAAAAACAATGCTGAAGAATGTCAGTAAAAGGGAAACCATTTTATAACAGTACGGTATCTTGTTAAAGTGAAGTTGAAATTGATGCATATCATTACATGAACCTTTACATGGACAATTTTGTTACACGTGTAGATTCTCTCGGATGTAACAGCCAGACAGTGATGATCGTGTGCATACATGTATGTCCAGCAGATTCTAACATGGTGTAGACTCAATAGTATACACTGTGCTACACTTTGCTATGCAATGATTGATGTCTGATTATTTTATTTTTTAGTATAAGTGATGAATTTTAGAAATTTAACAGGTATATAAATATGGTCAAATAATTGACCTTTGACCCGTGTTGTGTAGACTAGATTCTTTGAGAGGTAACAGCCAGACAGTAATGATCGCGTGCATCAGTCCAGCTGATTCCAACTTGGTGTAGACTCGATAGTATACAATGCGCTAAACAATGATTGATGTCTTATTATTTTATTTTTAGTATAACTATAAGTGATGAATTTCATCAATTTAACAGGTGTCAATTGACCTTTGACCCTTGTTGTGTAGATTCCCTCGGAGGAAACAGCCAGACAGTGATGATCGCCTGCATCAGTCCAGCTGATTCCAATTTGGAGGAGACCCTCAACACACTGCGCTACGCAGACCGCGCGAGACGGATCAAGAACAAACCCATTGTCAATAGGGATCCACATGCTGCTGAGCTTAACAAGCTTAAACAACAGGTGCGATGAACCTGTCTTCTTTTGTTTTTACTGTTTACAAAAATGTTGCAGATTAATATATAAAATATCAATTCATTATATTTACAAACTGTTTAGAAATTGTTTGATCTCAACATCCATCTCTTTATTTGGACAACTTTAAAGTCACGTAAATGCCTAATTGTAAGGTATGCACATATACACTTCCGCAATAGTTAAATGAAATTTGATGTCTACGGAAAGGCTGTCAAAGCTTGTATAAGCATAGTAGAACTCTTATTACATCATAGATGCAATCCCCATTTTGAAGTGCAAAGTATACAGCATTCACAGTAGTCTAGAACTCCCCTTACAGAGTTTAATTAATTATTTTATTCTTTATTGAATTCCTTACTTTTGAACTCCGCATCAAGTAATATTCTTTTAAATTGTTTGTTACTGAAGGTTCAACAACTTCAAATTCAGCTTCTGCAAGGCAATATACTGAATGGACCAGGGGATCTACCGACTGTGAAGTGAGTCAAATTCCTCTGACATGTTTTGGTTATGAATTCAAAAGTATGAATGCAATCTCGTGTTTTTTTTAAATAATGAAATTCAATGAAATATACCAATTACTTTCCTCAAGACATACATTTATAATTGCTATGAACCAAGAATAATTTGTAAAACAAGCCATGTGGATGACATTTTTGTTTCGGATATGTAAATTTTATATTTCATGTTTTGTTACTTGGGAGAGGACATTTGTTATTGTTCATGTGTATTCTGTACACAGGGGTTTCTTGGAAGTGTGATTAAAACATACATAAAGTATATATGTGAATGTTTGTTTGAAAATTTTTTCTTCTTTTATTATTGATTTCCAAAGCTTGGAGGGAAGTGCAGATCTGAAAACCTTGTTGGAAAGAAATAAGTATTTAGAGGTAAGTCATGTCCTCCTTTTTTTATCGGCTGTGTACTTGATAATTTCTTTATTTGCTATCAAACTGCTGATAAAATGTGTCGGTCATTTTTGTTAATCTTCTATCATATTTGCTTGGACACAAATATTTGATCCCCTTTAACATACTTGAATGATAATGTCAACATTATTATACTGATTATACTTTCTTGTTATTGAAAATAGTAAGATGTAAGCCTTCTTTTGAAACACATTTCTGACTTTAAATTAGAATGGCTAAGAGTGATAATGCAAATCTACCTACATTTTGGGGCATGCATCCATTATAAAGACAAAAAGCAAATTGTCTAAAATTAAATCAATTAATCTTTTGATGCTACTTTACTTTTTTTCATTTGGGCAGGGAATGAAGAACTTTTTAATGTATAATAAAGACAAAATGCAGGAATTTTTTTTTTCTGTTTTCATTCGATTTTTATGTTTTAGGGCGGAGAATTTTGGCAGGGAATGAGAAATTATTGAATGAATATTATACAGAAAAATGCTGAAAATATTAAATGTTTGTTTTCATTCAACTTATATGTTTCAGGCGGAGAATGAGAAGCTGTCCACTGAACTGCAATCCTCCATCGACCAGATGACACATATGTGTGAGAAGGTCATTCTGGTACGTAACTAATATGCTTCATTTAGCTTTACTTACTAATTTACTTACTTCATTTAGCAATTGCCAGATTCACTATTTATATGTCAATATTTTCATTTGTTTTGTACACAAATCACAAAAATGAGCAATTTTCAGGCTGACATGCAAAGACAAAAGTTCACATGACTTTGTAACGGTAGGTCCAATTTTCAAACAATTTGTTTTAAAAGATGAGCTAGACTCAAAAGAAAAACGCCACCAAGCGGCGGGGCATCATCTTTACGCGTTCCCGAGCATTTGGAAAAATCATGGAGGGTGGGGGCCATAATGCCCCCCTCCCAACCCTCAGGCCTGATTAGGGTTAAAGGGACATTTAAAAAAAAATGTTTTTGCTATGTAGGCAGAGATGTTGAGGGGCAAGCTGAACAAGAAACTACTAGAGCTTGCAAGCCAAGGTAGACCAGAGCAAGAGGGCATTGTACATGACGACGACAAAAGTCAACTTCATTATCAACAATAATAATACAATGTTAAAGGGAATTGTTATTTTTGTTCCTACGTAGGCCGAGATGTCGAGGGACAAGTTGAAACAAAAGCTTCTAGAGCTACGAGCCAAGGCGGACCAGAGCATCGGAGCTCTGGACATGACGATGGCGGAAGGGGACTTTGGCGACCACGACATGACGAGGGTGAGGGAGCAGCTTGGAGCCATGAAGGAGCTACAGCAGAAGATTGTGGAGATGGAGGCAGAGCATCAGAAGGAAGACCAGCAGCATGCTGATGAGCTGTATGGGGATGCTGATTCAAGCCAAACGGTGAGTGGACCCTTTACCGAACTCTGCAAACCTACTTGCCTGCTTGCCCAGGGCAAGTGCTATTCAGAGACACTTGTAGGCCGAGACGTTCTGAGGAAATAATCTAAAAGGCATAGAATTTATGTTGATACAGATCAATGCAATGATTAACCCCCAACTTGTTTCTCAAGGATATTTTAATGATTCTGGAATGTTCTTAATGACAAAGACAATGTTGTGCTCTTTTTCTGGTGTAACAAATTAGGCAAGGACCAGCAAAGACCAGCACGCAGACGAGCTGTATGGTGATGCTGTATCTAGGCCAGTGTGAAATTGACTTTTATATGTGTGGATATAGAAGGTGTGGCACGATCAGATGGCATCGCAAATTTGAAACCAATCCCAAAATGTGTAATTCACATTGGCAAATTAAATCTTAATCTCTCTCCAGCCAGCAGCATCTGTGAATGAGGATGCAGAGCACCTCATCAATAATGTGGCCAAGTCACATGCCCTGATGCAGGCTGCACCAAAAAACGGTACTACATCAACACAAATCATATCACATAATTATGTATCATATACAAAATAAAAAATCAAATTTAATCAAATTCAATCTCTATTACTCTTCAGACTGCAGCATCTGTTAATGAGGATGCTTCCTTCCCATGGAGTGATGGTGAGAGCACACCCATCAACGATGTGGCCATGCCACATGCCCTGTGGCAGGCTGCACTCAGCAGGGAGTTGCATCTGTTAAATCTTATCATATAATCTAATCAATATAATCAAACAAAATCAAATCTTAATCTCTCTCTCCAGACGGCAGCGTCCGAGAATGACAACGCTTCCTCTCCAAGGAGTGATGGTGAGAGTAGCACACCCATCAACGAAGTAGCCAAGACGCACGCCCTGAGGCAGGCTGCACTCAGCAGGGAGTTGCATGAATTCAATCATATCATTTATCATATCAAATTAAATCTTAATCTCTCTCTAGACGGCAGCATCCGAGAATGACGATGATTCCTCTCCAAGGAGTGATGGTGAGAGTAGCGCACCCATCAACGAAGTAGCCAAGACACACGCCCTGAGGCAGGCTGCACTCAGCAGGGAGCTGCACGAGCTGAATCAGGCCCTGCTGACCAAGCAGAAGCTGGCAGAGACTATGGGACAGAGCGATGAGAAGATAGCAGCTCTACGGATACAATACGAGGTGAGGCCTCGAGACACGGATGTCAGTTTTGGGGCAATGGCCCAAATTCAGGCTTGGGTCACCTAGAAATTCAGAGACCAAGATAGCACTTTCTTTGTACAATCAATTTTTTGTATGAATCCTAAATCTTTGTTACAGGGCCCTATAACTTCATAACCCCTTGACCCTTTAAAGGGACAGGTCCACTTTTACAAAACGTCTGAACAGCTTTCAGTTGACAGATGGGGATCAATGTAACACGCAAAAAAAAAATCAGAGCGAACAGCCCTCTAATTTGGATTCTACGAATGAAAAACAAATGCGTCCTTCCATTTAAACTATATATCGGTCAATAAAGGAGTTCAACTGATTTAGCATAATATTACAAAAATATAGTACTAATTCTCGTAAAGGTATTGTGAAGCCGACATTTGTTAACGTATGTCACGGAAAAAGATCTCAAAAAGAAAGAATATATAATTACATGTAGTCAGTTTAAGCGATGTTTGGGTATTTTGCTTGGTAAACGCTCACACATTAGTACTTATGCGCGAGTCACGTAGGGGTCATGCATACCGATCTGGCACTCCGTGAAATCTATGTACAAACTTACTCACCGGCCGAAAATACGTATGTACCTAATTAACCGACGTCCCTCAGTTTATTCAGTTTTAGGTCTATAACTCCACGAAAAAGAGATTTCAAGCCCTAATTTTTTCAGGCATGCTATTAAATGACATTTCCTTTCATATAAGACAATAACCTTGCAACTTTTGAATTTTGGCTTGCAAAAGTGGATCTCTCCCTTTAATCCTAGCATTCGGAATAATGAACATGGGGAGTGATGAAACTGGGCCATTCTTTGAAAAGTGAAACTTTTTTTGGAAAAAATGAAGTTTGTTTTTTCTGTAGTTTTATTTCATTATTGGAAAGATCAGTGTCCAAGGCTTCATGAAATATATATATTTTTTTTAATTTAGAAAATTTCTTAGAAAAATTCATAAATTTTCATATTTCAATATTCAAATAAAAATCATAACTCAGGAAATAATCAAGCTAGCCCATTCCTTTTATTCTCCTGTACATGATGATACCAAATTTGTGACAATTGAACTTCATTTTACTATCGAAACCTAATATTTGTAAAATTCATATTTCCATTCACATAATAACGTGCATTAAAAAACAATCGTTTGAGATAATTTTAATCTTTCACCATTTTCTTACTTACAGATATATATATCAGTTGTCTGATATAATACTAATATGAACATTTTAGCTTTTCATATTTCACAGGATTTGCAAAATGAAATTGAGTTAAATTTTTTTTCTTCAAAAGTGCTCCCGGGCAAAGTCACACACGTGACCGATGCCATTTGACCTCTGTCCTTGGGCAACGTAATCCTAATAAAATCTTTTGTGTTACAAATGAAAGACTTCAACATATGCAAGTCATATATGAAGTTCACATCACCATACCTCCTATACTTACTAAAATATAAGCATCTTATTTCAGAATTTTTCCTATTTTGGGTCACACACGTGACCAAGAATGGCCCAACTGCAGAATAACAAGCTGGATCTGTAAATGCTTTTCAAAAAGCCTTATAATATGTGACCAGCTATAGCAAAACCTGGCACTTGTCGGTAAAAATTGAAATGTAGATGTTCACACCATTAGAAAGGCCTCATCACAAGCTTTCATTTGATGCTTTGTTTTATCTAATTGGTCAGTAATTGGCAAAGATATGATTGTTTCAATTTTACAATCATAGGACTTTTACACACATTGTGTAACTTAAAATGCCCAGTTCTTCAAAACATGAATTACCGACAAGTGGCGGTTTTTGCTATAGCCGGTCTCATAATTATGACGATTGACTCTTTCTTGCCTCTTTCTAGACAACCACCAAGCAGCTGGAGGATCAGGTGAACACACTGGTGAAGGAGAAGGAGACTCTGAGCCATGAACTGCACTCCACCAAGGCAAACTCGACAAGCAACAAGTAAGGCATCTAGAAATTTGATAATTAGACATAGTTAGTTTAAAGTTAAAGTCCTTCCCGTGCCAATTCTGGCACATAAGGCGGCGCCTATCTCTGATTCATTAGCCCTAGGCCACACGTCTACTAAATGTAGCGAAAGCTACAGAAGGGGGCCAGTCCTCTGGTAACTCGTGTGATTAACTTTCCCTTCTCCATTTTATAAATGCTGAGCGCCTGGCTAGAAGGCAGAAGGTCCCATTTTTAAAGTCCTTGGTGTGACCTGGTCTGGGTTCGAACCAGGGACCTCCCGTGCATGAGGCGGACACTCTAACCGCTAAGCCACCATGCTCGGTTAGACATAATTAGACATAAGAATTGTGTATATATATTGATGGAAAGCTCAGAGAATTTGTAGCAATTTTTTATGCACTAAAAATTTAACTGTCATATGTCGACCTTTATGTTCCAGAATTTGTCAATAGAGTGGTCAATAATTCATGTTTTTGTATATTATTTGTGTGTGTCTGACAAACTTAGACTGAGCGAGCAGCGGCGCAAGAGGCTGCACGAACTGGAAGGGCAGATATCCGACCTGAAGAAGAAGATGAACAATCAGGCAAAACTACTGAAGCTGAAAGAAAAGAGTGACCAGAGAGTGAATTCACTCAACACAGACATTCTGGTAAGATTGGCTTAGGTGTAATGGGATAAATAGCCGATGGTAAATGGGGAAGGTATTAGAATAAATTATTTTGTCATAATTAATAACTTGGGACACACCGTTATTCTTGTGGATTATTTCTGACATGTCATATCATTGCAATGTCAACTGCTTTCATACCTGGTAGTGTGTTTTCTTCTCTCCAAGCTTGGCCTTGACAGATCTCGGGTGGCAATCACAGAGTGTCCCGTTCGTTGTACCCAGGCCCAGCCACTTGCAATCTGCTCACACTGTTGGTTGGTCAGTGGCAATGCTGCCTTCCGCTTCTGTGTTCTCAGGTCAGCTCTCGTCTGATCGGTTAAGCTCAGCAGTCTGTGGATCCCTATTGACGATGAGTTTGTTCTTGATGCGTCTTGCCCGTTTTTTTGATTTTACAGTAAACAAATAAAACAGATGTTCATTGCACCTGTTGTCTCAGTTTATTGAGTTCAGCAGTTTGTGGATCCCGGTTGACGATGGGTTTGTTCTTTATCCGTCTTGCGTGGTCAGCATAGCGCAGTGTGTTGAGGGTCTCCTCCAGGTTGGAATCGGCTGGACTGATGCAGGCGATCATCACTGTCTGGCTGTTACTTCTCTCTCAGAGAATCTACATGTATAACGGTCAATAAGGATATTGTCTGATGGCTTGTCACTGAATAGATAAATTCAATTGTTATAATCTGAATAGAATATTAGATTCTTAATAATGTATATTCAAAGTCTGTTCTTATCATTATTCTGTAATATTTTCCAGTCGATGAAGCAAGCTAGAGTGCGCCTGATGAAGCAGATGAAGGAGGATGCGGGCAGGTTCCAGCAACTCAAGCAGGCAAAGGACAAAGAAGTCATGCAACTCAAAGCAAAGGTAAACAAAAACAACTAGATAACAATGACAACAATGGTGGGAGAAAACTGGGAGCAGAAAGGTTGAAAGAAGTCATGCAATTCAAAGCAAAGGTAAACAAAAACAACTAGATAACAACAACAAAAATGATGGGAGAAAACCTCCAGATTCATTTGATTCTGGTACTCCACCAAAATCAACTTTTTTATTTGCAGCAAATTTAAAGAAGCAGGAGTTTGCTTGGTTTTTCAATGTAAAACAAAATAATTGACTTTTTACATGAATTTGATTGTACATGTACTAGAGGAACTAGAAACAAATTAGAAATGACATTGCCTCATTTCCCCTTTTCCATCTCAGGACTGCAAACGTCAGATTGAGTTCACCAAGCTGGAGAGGCAGAACCGGAAACTGGGAGGAAAGAAAAGGGAGTTTTCTTGGTTTCCAAAATGTTGAAAATAATTGTATTACTTGTAAAATGTTGAATGTTCATGCATTTATTCTTTATGTAATAGTTGAATTGAAGACAAATAATCAAAAGAAACGACGATGCCTTCTTTCCGCTGTACCATCACAGGATCGCAAATGTCAGATTGAGTTCAGCAATTTTGAGAGGCAGAATCAGAAGCTGGGAAGAAAGAAAAGGGAGTTTACTTGTTTTGTCAATGTTAAATATTATTGAATTACTTCTACATGTACTATACCTTATTTCCCCTTTATCATCTCAGGAACGCAAACGTCAGATCGAGTTCACCAAACTGGAGAGGCAGAACCAGAAGACACAGAATGTACTGCGAAGGAAGATGGAGTAGTGTTAAAAATAATTGACTTACTTGTTTGGATGAATTTGATTCTACATGTACTAGTAGAACTAAAATAAATGAATAATTACGATGCCTTATTTCCCCTTTGCCATCGCAGGATCGCAAACGTCAGATTGAGTTCACCAAACTGGAGAGGCAGAACCAGAAGACACAGAATGTACTGCGAAGGAAGATGGAGGAGGTAAGGAATAACTTAATAATAATAATAATAACTTGCATTTATATAGTGCTTAATACAGGGTTTCTAAGCACAAGTATCATTACCCATGGTCATCGGGTACATTTCAACCCCGCACAATGATATTGTGTACTTTCTCAATTCCCCGAATGTATGAAGTACATCAGATTAGAACCTTGAATCGATAATAGTTCAAACTTATGTGTTAAGTGATACTTACACAGGGCTCCATTCTTATTGTTTTGTATGGATGACTGGTCACACGCTCACAATCATTGTGCACATGGTGTGCAGTTTCTACTCCCTTAGTCTAGAAGCAATGCGCTCTGCCAGCCCTGAAGTATTGGGTCCCCATTTAAACAGAGTTGCTTTTAACCCATTTAGGACTGATTGATTTTGCTGTAACATGTATTCGACATAGACCCCAGCCCAAGTATTTTCAAGAAACGGTCCTGAGTATTTGTGTACATTTTTTGTCAACTACAAGTAATACATGTATATTTCTAATTGTTTCCCCATATATTTTAGGCTTCTGCTGCCAACAGGCGTCTCCGTGAAGCGCTTGACAAGAAGAACAAGGCAAGGAATGTGAAGCAGGAACCTAACAAGCTGGAAGGCATGGGCAAGAGGATCAAGGTATTTACTCATTCCCTACAAGATTCTGAAATCCCCGTAGACTTTGTACCTATCCCACGACCACCAGGTTTATGTTAATTAGTTTGTATATCTCCCCCGCGGAGTAATTGATGGCGCTTTGTTTTCTAGTCGTCTGTACATCAATACAGAATTTTCCCTTGGAAGGACACAAATATTTCATTGTGTAAAAACTCTACATACTTTTCATGATATTCTATAAACCGTATATAGAAAGTAACCCCTCAAGACAGATGTGTGTTGTTGTATTTTTTATTTTTTAAATTTAACTATAAGTAAATATAAGTAAATAACATTTTCAATGATCCTGTTTGTTTTGAAATGTCAGTTCCTCAGACCAAGTATGGGGATATTGATGTGATGAGTACATATCTTTTGTTCAGATTATGCCAAATCATAGACTAAAGAGCTATGATGTTGTGTATATTGCACAAATGAATAACTGCTCCCAAATATGCCATATTATAGAGTTTTGATGTCATGTGTGTTGCAAATCAAGTAGCATGTTTACCACTAGATGTCATTATTTATGAAGTGGGAAATTATATTCTAGTGTTACCAAATATGCCTCATTCAAGCACTTTAACATCATGTATATTTTTGTGTTTCAGTCTTGGATTGACCACGAGCTAGAGGTGAAGGTCAGCGTGAACGAAGCCAAGAGACATCTAGGATCACTGCTCAACGATCGCAAGACCTTATCTCGGGAGTTGGGGCAACTGGACAGATGTGATCCTACAAATCCTCCAGCCAGGGTATGTTTCAATTTCTAGCTCAATCTTGGAAGTAGAATGTTATCAGCACCTATAGTATGAA
Source organism: Echinarachnius parma (assembly GCA_037951105.1). Taxonomy (NCBI): domain Eukaryota; kingdom Metazoa; phylum Echinodermata; class Echinoidea; order Clypeasteroida; family Echinarachniidae; genus Echinarachnius; species Echinarachnius parma. The sequence goes on from JBAMJV010004546.1 coordinate 76,491, forward strand.
GGTTGGTGCGAATGAAGCTAAAAGATAAAAGTTGTGAGATTATTGTCTTATGTGAAAGAAAATCACATTTAAGAGCTAGTCTGAGAAGATTGGAACTTGAAAATAACATTCGAATCAAATGCAAGTCAATAAATTAATTAATTGTGAGCTCTTGTGTATATTTTGTATTTGCAGTTGAATGGCAAGTCCGTGTCGGTGAGACAAGAAGAGCTGCAGTCAGAGATGGAGCTGCGCAACGCACAGATCTCAGACCTGCAGCAGAAGATTATGGATGCTGACCATGGTAAGTCACCATAATTAAGGCTGGAATTCACAAAGAAGGTTTATATGTAAACCATTGTTTAAAGGGATCTAATAACATGTCCAAATCCTCAAAATCCAATTGAGAATCTTGCGGTTCCCTCATACCTTGTTATATTTGTTTGCACATGTCACATCATTACTAGATCCCTTTAAACCATGGTTTAAAAACTATGAAGTGTAACTTGCAGACTGTAAAAAGTGGAAATCATATCTGCTAATATCTTTATATTTTGACTGTTGGTGCTTGCAAACCAGCAGCGCCAAGTTTAAGTTGATGTTTTTTTATCTTCTGGTATTGTTGAAAATCAATAGACGGATATCATATTTGTGATATTATATTTAATAATCCGGCATAAAATTATAGATGTTATACCTTGATCTTGAAATTTTAATTTTCTTTCAGATGAGAAGTCCCAGACTAACAGATGGAATCATGTCACCAGCATGCCAGAGGCTAAATGCTGCATAGACAGACTCATGGAAGCTGTAAGTACACTGCTAAAAGAACATCATGGTTTGCCTTAACGTACAAAACTAAAGTAATGAAAATGGCAATAGATACTATTTTAAAATACTTTACTTAATATGCTGATCATTTTCTTGTAAGATGGATTACAACTCACAAAAACGTATTACCAGACCAACTGTACTCCCATTAACTCCAAATCAGCTCAGTATATTCTGCATAATTATAGATAATATATTCTCTCCGCTGTTACCTAATATGCAACCCTAGCATGAGTTGAGATTGTCTGGAGAGCAGGTTGAGAGATATGGAGGCTAGTATCCAGGAGGCACACCATAACAAGAAAGATAAGAACCAGAAAAATCATCGAAATAGTGATGCAGACTTGTATATACTTTCTAGATTAAAGCAAATAAAAGTATTTGTTTCATCGTTACCTAGGCAACTCTGGCTCGTGTTGAGATGGCTTGTCTGGAGAACAGATTAAGGGACATGAAGGCAGACATTCAGGATCACATCTCGACAAGGAAGATAAGAACAAGAACAACCATCGAAATAGTGATGTAGACTTGTATATCCTTTTTAGATTAAAGCAAATATAAGTATTTGTTTCCTCGTTACCCAGACAACCCTCGCTCGAGTTGAAATGATTTGCTTGGAGAACAGGAGAATCAGCACAACAAGGAAAAAACAGAAGAAAAGTGAAATTAAATTTGTTTAGCTTTATCTTTTAAGATGAAATCAAATGACAACATTTTTGTTTTCTGTTTTACCCAGGCAACCCAAGCTCGTGTTCAGATGGCTTGTTTTGAGAACAGATTGAGGGACATGAAGGCAGACATTGAGGAGGCACACCACGACAAGGAAGAGGTCGACGAGCTCGTGAACGAGATGAAACTCAAATACGAACAGGAGAGGACAGAGATTCAAAGAGCACATGAAGATAAGGTAAAAATTCAAACCAATAAAAACATATTTAATCATTATTTTGTTTATGAGGAAAGTATGTAAGAAACAAATAGTTTAGCCAAGTCAGCAAAAAGCCTTATGAGTGAGATAAAACTCAAATACGAACAGGGGAGGACCGAGATTCAAAGAGCGCAAGAAGACAAGGTAAAATATACAAATAAATCAAAACACTGCAACTATATCATCAGAAAAGTACATGGGAAAGGATAATTAGAGCAGCAGTGGTATTCTGTTAAGATACCAACTATACTTTAGGTCATATTGTTAGATGATGCATACTTTCATTACCTAGGCCTGTTATGTTTACCAAGAAGTGACATTATAGAGCAATAATATAAATTTTCACACAAAGTATTAACTAAACCTTGCATTCCTATCCGAGATCCTGTGCCTGTCGACCCAGTCACTGTCATTAGTCACTGACAAGGTCAAAGGTCAGGAGGAGAAGGTGGACAACGCCATAAGAAATAGCATAATAGAAAAGTAAAAAAAAGAGAGGCAGCATCTGTTGCAATACACAATGTTAAATATAATAATTGTATTTGTTCTGACTTCCCTTTTGTATTCCTATCCTAGATCCTGTACCTGCTGACCCAGCTGTCATCAGTCTCTGACAAGGTCAAAGGTCATGAGGAAGAAGTGGTCAACGGTCACGATGAGGGTCTCAGACAGAGGCTACACTTCCAGGTAATTGCAACATGTTGTTATCATGTTCTCTTTCAAATGGAATCGTAACAATTTGTGTTCATCATGATCAGTGTTGCAATACAAAGTGTGATCTTTGGCCATTTTCGGTTCAAGAAGTGCGTGCATGACTATTGTCTGGCAGGAAATCAGGAATGCATCCAGGGATCGGAAAATGTGCACTTTGTGTACTTGATTGTTTATAGAGTGTATCTGACAGAACATTAGCAATATTTATATTAAACAGAAATCACAATTTCACAGGAGATGGCTCTAGATGATATATAATGATACAAAAATATCATACATAGCAAAACATATTGGATTTAAAAGATATAAAATGTTTTTAAGTGTTAAACATTGTTGATTTTTTGTTTTAATTATCTATTTATTTTTTGCCCCATACCAACTGTTCTGTTCTTACCAACAAGTGTTTAAATATGTTCCTCTGTTCTATTTCCATTTCTCATGCAGGAAGAGCAGATTGAAGAGTTGAGAGCAATACACGATCAGTTGCAAGAGACACTACTCGAAAACAGTGATTTGAAGAAGGTAAGTTTCAGAGCAATATATTCATAAATATGATAGTATAATTACCTCATTCTTAGAGGGTTTTATTATATCAGAGCTCTTTATAACGAGGTGCCGCTGTATAGTCCTATTCATGAACATAATGAATTTAATGGTACAAATTAATACACTGAATTGTATCATTTACACGATGTACGTTTGATGTTCATATTGTACACTGATCCAGCATTGCTCCAGCATTGTTCGTGATCAGTTTGATATCTATGCTAATAAATAAATAAAATGATATATACATGTATATAATGGTAACTTCTTTGTTTGCAGCAATTGACCGTAGCCACATACCAGGGAAAGAAGTCTGCCCTTATGCCCGTCCTCACTTCTCCAGAAGCCTCACCGATGCCCCTACCGAAACCAAAGAAGAAGGTAACTACTCGGTTGATAGAGCATTTTAAGTTGCCACAACATTTGACTTTTAGACTTTTGTATTTTGAAGAGATTTTCTTTGTAAAAATGCATTTTAAAGAAACGATCGGGATAAAATCAGACATTGATTTTCTTTGTTTTCACTAGGTAAACTTCATTCCTTTTCTCTGAAATTCTCAAACATTACTTTTGGGAAAAAAAGTTTAGTCTATGAATACCCCCCCCCCCCCCCAAATAGATCAACTTAAATACTGACACCGAAACGGAGCTAACATAAATCCTATTTTCCTGTTTTCATCCTCATGTCATCAACTTCAGAAATCTACTGCAGAGAAAGACGTGAATCGTTACACGATAGAGGAGTTCTTCAGTGACGACAGTGACGTCGAGAGTGAGTACGAGTATGACAGCGTTGACGACGACTCAGACTGGCACGAAACTCCCGTCAAAAAAAGGAAGAAAGCCCCAGTGTCACGAAGGTCTTCTCAGGCCAAGGTCAGTAATAGAAAGATGTCCTGAATGACAGATACGCTGAATTCCTTTAAGTGATTACTTATTGCAGATTTGATAAAATTTAAGAAATTTAGGCAAAACAGTCTTATTCGGGCGAACTCATGTCTCATTTGGGCAAAATCGTGTTTTCTTCGGGCGAAATCATGTTATTTTCAAACTTAACTGCCAAAAACATACTATTTTTTCGGGCATCAAAGTTGTGAAGACTTTATAATTTTGTTATTTGCTTGTCAGGTGAAAAACAGGGAGGATAATATTCAAGCAAAAACCCCAGCCCCCCTGAAAAAAAATGTGCCTATATGCCCATGTTTACAATCTCCAGCAACTTTTGATCACCAAGATCAATTCAAGAGAAGCTGAAAGTTCTATCTGTGAAGAATGTCAAATGTTGTAGGTGAGGACTGTTTTATGTGATGCTTGACATTTTTACCAGTATTACAGCTTGCCTTTTGTATACCTTTTGGAATAGTAATACCGGTAATCAGTTTTGTGGATGCAAAAAGCAGTTTAAATCATGACTGTATAGGTGCATGAGGAGTGACAGAGGTTGCAGTAATTATATAAGAACTGTTAATGTGACATTACATTTTTACCATGAAATTATTATTACGTTGCCTTTTTTTTAATTCTGGAAAAGCAGTTAATCAGTTGTGCAAAAGCTGTTCCCAGTCGTGACTTTCGGTGTGTAAAAGGTTGCAGCGATAACTGATGCCTTATATTTTGACATAATTCCAAATGGCTTACCTGTTGCCTGTTTTATAGTTATTTATAATCATCTTTTCTGTCAAATCTTGTTCGCGCAATGGGAACGTCCCCCATTCAAGTGTCTTTGTGGCTCGATGGTTGAGCACTGGTCTAGCAATCATCCAGACGAAGCCTATTTTTCTTTGCTCATTTTTAATAAAATATTGTTCTCCTTACAGAATAGCAGCAATCAGTCGTGCAGATGCAAGAGCAATTGCAAGTCGAGGGTATGTGGCTGCGTTAAGAACGGCAAGGGGTGCGGCGATGACTGCCGATGCGACTCGTCAAAGTGCGAGAACCGCAAGGGAGGGGAATTTGATGATGCCGACCAGAGTGGAGACATTGTAAGTTATGATGATTTATATAGCACAGCCCCTATAAATATATACTGTAAAGGTGGTAATGTTCGCGGTGCAGTAATTTTCACGGATTTGGCGCTGAAGTCGGCGTCCGAGAATATAAATGTGCGATTTGCAATGCGTGTGAACACTTGCTCGGCCACACAATAACAAATTTTAAAATGTGTTTTTGTATCGCTCAGCACGAAAATAACGTTTACGGTACTCTACTGCTCTTATGAAGAGCTCGTATTTATGAAGAAAAAAAAATAGAGTAAAAATACAGTAAACAAAGAACCCATAACAACATAATCCAAACCATACCAAACCAAACAAATATAACTAATTCAACTTTCCTCAAAGACAGTGGAAGGCTGTACCACAATATTGACGCTACACAAATACCATATCTCCAAGAGTTGCCTTTGTTTTGTGGGAACATTTCTTAAACTTTAGGAGCAGTGTGTCACTTGACCTTGGTAAATCAGTTATGGCTCTTATGCCATTCACTAACATATTCAAATGTATGCATGTTCCTTGCTTTATGACTCAGAGACGAGCTATATACTTCTTACTATTAAATGAACACAGTTCAAAACTTGAAATCCAACTTGTATGTATGTTATATGTTGCTATGCTTGGCAAACCTTTTCAAGCTTGCCAGATGCAACCTTTTATAAATATGATATAAATGTGTAAAATCTGAATATAGTAGCAAATTGGATATGGTATAGGGTATTCAATTTAAGTACAAAATGAATTAATATTTGCATTTTTAACCATTTTTCAATATCTCAACATTTGAATGCATGGTAAAGTTATTGACAATTTGATTCATGTAAAGACAAAGCATTTGATTAACTTCAAACCTTTATTGTTTCATTGTTATTTCAGAACACCACCACCACCACCACCGTGGCCAACAGCAGTGACATGATGAACACGACGATCGTCCTGGACTCCAGCAAGTCAGAGACAGACGGAGACACCCCTGGCCTCAAGGACTTCAAGCTTCCTCCTCCTAAACATCACCAGCAGCAGCAGCAGCAGCAGCGGAAGGTACTGGCACCCCTCAATAGCGCCCCTGGGACCAACCGAGGCAGTACAAATGCCCCCCATGCCAGCAAGAGCAGTCGTGCTCCCTTCACCAGTAAGAGCAGTAATGCACTCAAGCCCAAACTGAAGCGAGAGAATGCCATGTCGGCGCCCTTGGTGCGCAAACGTTCGTCAGAAACCATGAAGTCATCGTCGTCGTCATTTGGGATGCCTGGGGCGATGAGGAAGTCGGGGCCGGATGTTGAGAACGAGGGGATCGTGAAGCGTAAGAGGAAGCTACTGGGTTCCACAAACGGCAGCTTCTTCAAACCGCTGGACGTCTGAATCCAGCATGCAGCTGCTGCCACAATTTAATTCCTACAAGTTTGACTGATCAAACAAGTGAAATCATGAATTTGATGGCCAAAATCAGAATAGATCGGTCTCTGAAATATGAATTAGCTTTATGTTGGCAAACTCAATTTAGCATTAATGAAATGTTGATGGACCAAAGCTTGTTGGCTCAAGGCCAGTGCTAATTTTCAGTCATGGTTTAATTACGTTTAGAGGTTTAATCATAATGGAAGATGCAATTGTCCTGAATGGCTTTTTAATATAAATCACAAGAGGTGAGGTGACCTGTCTGGGCAGGATTTTTAGCTGTGCAGGTTATGTCTACTTAACCATGAAAGTAAAACAATCGTTATCATAATTTTTATGCCTCCGCCAACGAAGTGGCCGGAGGCATTATGTTTTCGGGTTGTCCGTCCGTCCGTCCGTACGTACGTCCGTCCGTACGTACGTCCGTACGTACGTCCCGTTTTCGTTCTCGCGATATCTCAAGAACCGGTTGACAGATCAATTTCAAACTTGGTTTGAGTGTACATATTGGGGTGACAATGATCTGATTAGATTTTGGGGTTCATGAGGTCAAAGGTCAAGGTCACAGGACTCAATATATGTTAAAAAATGCCTCGTTCTCGCGATATCTCTAGAACCGGTTGACAGATCAAATTCAAACTTGGTATGAGTGTATATATTGGGGAGACGATGATCTGATTAGATTTTGGGGTTCATGAAGTCAAAGGTCAAGGTCACAGGACTCAATATATGTGCAAAAATGCCTTGTTCTCGCGATATCTCTAGAAGCGGTTGATGGATCAATTTCAAACTTGGTATGAGTGTACATATTGGGGTGACAATGATCTGGTTAGATTTTGGGGTTCATGAGGTGAAAGGTCAAGGTCGCAGGACTCAATATATGTGCAAAAAAGCATCCTTCTCGCGATATCTCAAGAACCGTTTGACGGATCAATTTCAAACTTGGAATGAGTTACATACACATCGGGGTGGCAATGATTGGATTAGATTTGGGGGGGTCATGAGGTCAAAGGTCAAGGTCACATGATGCAATATATATGCAAAAATGGCTTGTAATGGTAAAATCTCAAGAACAGAATGTCAGATTTCCATCTAACTTGGTACCTGAATTTTTCTTGGGAGCCAATGTAGTCATCAAAGTTTGAAGTCTATGGTCAAGGTCACAGAACTCAAAATATATATATGAAGAAAACGAAAATTCAGTGCACGTTATTTTGGGCTTGATATTAAAAATCGCGTCATAGCGGAGGCATAATTTTCGACTGCGCGCAGTCGAAGATCCATCTAGTTTAATATCTGATTTGCATTGGATCCAGTGTTGAATTTGGTTAAACTTGTACAGAATAGTCGGTAAAGCATAAATATTACCATGATACATGGGGCCTCCTTTTGAAAAAAAAAATGTCCAATAACAACTATGTCAACAGCCAAAATGCTCCCAGCGTATTGGCTGCTATTAGAGTGGCTACATTGCTTGCAAAGCTGCAAGTGGAGATGTTTGTACAACGTACGGATCAGTTTTGTGTGCATAATGATATTTCTTGCAATCTAATATATGTAAATATTGTAAATAGAAACAAAATACATAGCACATACCAGTTATTTGTAAATATTGTTGTGGTATGTGGTCTATACATAATTTGATTGAACACTGTGTGACTTCTATCAATATATTATTGACAGTATTTTGCACCATGGAGATTACATGTACCTATAGGATAACTTGACGGCTTACATACCAATGTTCGAAGGGACTGCATGACTGCAATGTCATTGCCTTTCGTGAACAAGTACAGTTTACATTGCAGTAATAAGGAAGTTTCTAAGAAAATAGCCTCCCGAAAAATGTACATCACTTGCCTAGTTTTGTTTTTATTAGAAACAGAGCATTCGATTGTCATTCTTATTTAAAGCACTGAAGATATATCTGTGATTAACATTAGAAAACATCGAGTAACAAGTTGCTGTGAATAATTTTTTTGCATTTCATCCTCATCCTGTAAATTTACAGATTTTCTCATAATAATTTAAATCTCTATTACTTGCCCAGATTGGACAAGTGTCTGCAAATTGTACTTGCTCTCATTTTGTGTTCAAATGCCCCTGGCAAGCAAGCAGGTGGGTTTATAGAGCCCTGAGCATGGGCATGAAGGTGGCAAAGTTCACCTTGGAGGACAAGTTGTCGTTTACTTACTGATAGACATGTATAAAGTAATCGTAAGAAATGTGAATTTTGCCAACTAAAAATCTTGCAACGAATCTTCTTCCACCTTATAAAACAAATGCACCTTGACCCTTACCAATCACAATGTGCCTTTATACTCTTTAGCTCAAATTAACCGTCCTAGTGATTGATGTACAGTGGAAACTCATAACGGCCTAGTCCCACTGCACCATTTCTCCTTCCGTTTAATATCCGACCAAAATGTGGCGAAGCGGTCTGTATCTAGCAAATGTTGAAGTTCCATGACGTTTCGTTTCACGCCGAATTAAAAGTATCCTACTAGTCTAGTCCAAACTTGGTCCGCATCATTTACCTTCCTGCTAGAACCCTCCGGACGTCAAACAGATAGGAAACGGAAAGAGATACACTACAGTGGGACTAGGCCATTATAACAATTAGGAGTATGTGACCAGGAAAATTACCTTAAAATTGCCTCATTAATGAGGTTCCACCGTACTTGTACTTATGAACTGCTGTAAATACCAGAACTTTTACTATATGTAATTGTGTGATTAAAATGTATGTGTGGTAACTGTTAGGTGAATAAGGAATGATTGGTTGCGCATTGTACTGTGTGTATATATTCTTCTTTGCTCGTACATTGTACTTAGAAATTGCTTTGAATAAATTGAATTGGTTTTGTTTTGTTTTGTACATTATGCTTTAGGTTTGGGTCTACAAGAGACTGCCAATAATATGATAGTCATACATTTTAATTTGCAAGGAATAATGAAGACTGGAATTAATTGCACTGTACGATTAACTATTATTTAAATTTGGGGAGAATAAGTCTTTGAAAAGTATGAAACTGTGTTACTTTGTTTTGATGGGGTGGGTGTAATAAACATATACAGTGGAACCTTGTTATAATGCAAACCTCAATCACGAAAATTAATCTTGTCAAATCAGGGTAAAAAGGAATATTATTAACCTGTTCCCTTCGAGATTCTGAAATTCCCATAGACTATTTACACAGCCCACCCGGTTCCTGGACCAACAGATTTCTTTGTTATAAGAGGGTTTTGTTCTACAAGAGTTCTTTACATAACGTGGTTCTACTGTAGTATTCTGTTTATTTGGCATGGATTTATTCAAATATTTGTGCATGATGTAATGAGTTTGTGGAAAATTTACTAGAAAACAAATTTAATTATGTACAGAAGAAATTGCATTAGTAACTGTACCACATGCTTTCATGCTGTAGCTATTCCTAGTTTGATATGAATTCTAAATTGTGTGAATGAATGAAGAATGTACAGTCAATGTGTTTTTTTAAATGATAAAATAAACATATTTTCTATTACATATATACAAGATTGCTGTACATGTGTAGTTTGAATGTTTTTGGTTCCTATAGTAACTTTGTTGGCAAGTGCAAAAATAGCGACCCACATTTGTATTATTATAGAAAACTTTGTGAACTGACACTGAACATTGTACTAACGTGTTTCTACCAATGCAAATTACTCTGCAAAAGAGCTATTCCACGACAGTCACGTTAAATTTCTTGAAAAATCAAAGCATAATTCACTCTTTCTTTAAAAAAAAAGAAGCTGTCAATTAAATTTCTTTACAAAAAATAGGATTCAACTCTTTTGTTTTTTTAATTTTTAGAGGTTTTAATGAGCATCAGTCACATTACGCAACTTTACATGATATTACTGGTTACCAGTTATACCATGAGGATTGATTGGATAATGAAAAGAAACAATCAGAATATATCTGGTGGCAAATGGCAACCATCAATGGGCTAGTGAAATTCCACAGGTTTGACACCGGTCGAAACAGTTACTGGATAATTTCTCCATTTTTAGCCTAGACAAGAGTTGAGCCACTGATGAAAATTTGGCTATTGTGTTAGATTGCATATTCATTTATATGCTATAGCAAAACCCTGCGCTTGTCGGCAATTCATGTTTTGAAGAAATGGGCATTCTAAGTTCACATATTGTGTGTAAAAGACTTATTGACCAATTTGTAAGAACAAAGCATCAAATGAAAGCTTGTGATGAGGCCTTTCTAATGGTTTGCAAATCTACATTTTGAGTTTTACCGACAAGTGCAGGGTTTTGCTATAGCCGGTCACATATAGTTGAATGGCAGCATTGCTCGGTAAAAAGACACTTGATATAAAGTATACCAAGAACATATACATGCATATTGAACTTAAATGGAAACACGTTTGAGAAGTAATAGGCAGTCACTGACTCACACACATTAGTTTCACATGCCCTAATTCACAGGCTATTACATGTATGTGTAGCTAAAATTCTATCAGATGAAACCTACAAACAGAAATTGTAAGTTTGTCTTCATTTAGAACATACTCATAGAAATCAACATGTAAAAAACACAAATCTTTTTCAACTATATCTTATGGTAATTCTTAACTTGTTTTGTGCAAAATACAAAATATCTATTTCCTTTTAAAACAAATAACTCATTGATTGAGGGCTATCAACACATAATTCTATTCTCCCAAGAGGTCAAATATTGAATTTAGAATTCAAGATATATGTACCTTTATTTTCCAGGACAAACACTTTGCAGCTTTTTGTAGAGCCTGATATGATTTCACATTAAATCTTCAAAACTATTCTGCAACAGAGCCTCACAGAGGCATAAACAGAAACACCTTGCATGCAATACATCAATAATGACAATCTTTAATATTTCAAACAATCTATTCACATTTAAGAAAATACAAAGTTAAGTACAAGTGAGTCGTTTGGTAAATGTCATCACATGATCAACAATGTTAAACCTAGTACTGAACATCTGCAATAAATAAATGAATGTAGAAGACGCACAACATGTAAACAAACTTGTCATTAAAAAATGTTAATTTTAAGTACATGAATGGTAACAGATTTTGAGTTGTGAATTCGCGATTTTTCCAGTTTGATTTAACTACGGTAATCATTTCAGAATAGTTCACTACCTGTGAGCTCTACCTCAGAGCTCTACTTGCCCGATTGCCAGGGGCAAGTAAATAAAATGGTTTACTTTTAACTGTCCAACAAGAGAAAATGTAAATTCCTCACATGTAAATCTCATCTAATTTCAATAATCATGATTTTTATTGCCCGAACGGACCAGTACAGATTTCTGAGTTCCCTGCAGACGAAATGAGACTAACACTGTACGCCCCAAAATTAAATTGAACCTTGTTTTGATTTGGCAAGTACTGTACATAATCCACACCCTATTGCAAACATTTCTCAAATCAGAACTTTTGTCTGCAGTAGGCAAGCAAAAGTGACTCGGTGTCCAATATCAAAAGCAAAGAAAGAATAATGCCCACTGCATACTACTGTACACAATCTGATGCAATCCGGCAAACAAAGGATCTGAACTATACTGCATGCTTTGAATACACGCCTTTTGCCTTAGTTCAGATACTCAGTTCTTCGGATCAGAATCAGATCATGTAGTGCGCGGTGGGCTAGAGGCTACTGGTAATGACTTATATCCAGATACCCTTGGTGGTGTGATTAAAAAGGGACTCTAGAAACTACAGAATATGTCATTGCATTTGTGTTCTGTGTAAAGGAGGCTATATTCTAAATTCCAAGTCCTCTTTTGTACATTTTGAACAAAGACGATGACAAACGTTCTCATCCCCGGTTTAAGGATCTCTTTGGCCGGTAAAGTTCTCGACGTGATGATGTTTTCCGTCTTGGCATTCACCTCCACCAGATACAGCCTGTCTCTGCACTCCGATGAAGCCTCCAGGATAACACCATTCATCGTCCTTCGCTCGTACAAGACCAAACAACCCGTCACTTCCTTGACCGTCGACACACCGGGGCTGAAGAACGATGGAATCTTATGCCATCGTGGAACTGAGTTGTACATGTTTATTGCTTTTCCCCTATTCTCTGAGGTACTGAGAGAGCACACACACAGCTTGGTTGCAACTCCTTGATCCGTGCACGCACCGTACTGACTGTACGGAGTCAGACGCTCGTAACTCAAGAGCTGCAGTTCCTCCTGGCCGGGTTTGGAGGATACCATGAGGGTCACAAAGAAGATTTCCGGGCTCTGCGAAGCATTCTTTCCGGCTTTGACATGCAGGTCCAACTTGATGATTGCATTCGTCTACAAGGTTCAACGGAACATAAAATGGACAAATAAAATAACGTTATTTTGATTTTAATGTTGGATTGAAATTGCTTATATATACTTTCAAAATGCTTTGCCTTTTCGCCTCGGCAATACCAAAGGCTAATTTAATCTGTTTCAATATTTATGTTTTCAAAATTAAGTTTTTTCATTTTTGGGGGAAATCTCTGAAACACAGTAGAGAAAGTGCACAGAATTTGATTTCTTAACAAAATTGTCCTTTTGGTAAAAACAAAATTCCGTAGACCCCAGTCTTACAGGAAATGAATAGGAACTTTGGAGAGAATCAGCATGAATAGTTAGGATTACAAGTGTAAATACTCACCCCATGGAAGTTCTCCCTGACGTTGGCAAACCAGAGGGCCTGTAGGGGCTGGCACCTTCCAAATCCTGTCTTGGCATCTGGATGTGCTTCCACAAACTGACTCTGGATGGCATTGTTCAGTTCCCCAAGGGCAAACTCCGCAAAGATGTTCCTAGTTGTGTCATTTGCCACCCTTGCATCGTAATCTTCACAAATGCAGACGTTGGGCTGTATCCTCGGTATGTGATCGCATGTCCTGTTTGGCGAGACTTCCTTCAGGAGACCCAACGGGCTGGCATCAAACTGCTGGTGGGAAGGAGCCACCTTTGCCTCAAGACCTGGGTATGCCAGGTACCTCAGCATGTAATGAACATCCATGATACTCACAAGTCTATCTTGGTTGACGTAAAGGGCATCCCTCTGTGATATGGTTAAATGCTCATCGGCATTCTTGCTGAGCAGCATAAAGAAGGCAGGATGAAACATCTCAACCCTTCCCTCTTCTGATTTTTCTAAGAATGATCCATACGCGTTCCCATGGTCAGCAAGAATCACAGTCATGGTGTTTTTCTGTGAAGCGGTGAATTTTACAAAATCTTCCAGGTAAGCATCAAGCCCCTGGACCCGAACTCCTAGATCATCATGCGCAACATTTAACTCAATGTAATGAAAGAAGGGGACTCCCTGTAGCTGTTTTGCTCTGTGAAGCTCCTTGGCATACTGCAACATATAAGCATGCTGGTATTCTCCATTGTAGCAGAGTGCAGGTGGCCCATGAAATGGGTCATTATGATCATTAGCACGTAGAATCTCACAGTTTGCGGGTGCCAATCCAAGGTGGTCAACACCCGCTTTGTTCATGGAGCTTTTTAGCTTCTGCCAGCGGAAGCTAAGCATCTCTGTTGGAGAGTGAACCACAAAGTTCTTGGCGATACCCCACTCCCATGTCCAGCAGAGGTCCTCCATCCACATGGTCTCATATCCCCTATGCTTGAAGCCCTCCAGGATAACCTCAGTTCTCAGTGGGTTAGGAGGCATGTCCTGCACCCCGAACGGCTTCTCTGGATTGTACATCTCACCAGAGAAAAGCATCTGGAGGTTCTCGTACGTACGGCTTTTCAGTGACTGCATCAGGTTGAAGTTATAGACGCTGGCTGTTTTTTCCTCACTGATGTCTCTTAGAGCACGTACTGTTCTGGGTAGAGACCTGTAGAAGTGGCTGTGTGATACTGAATCCAGAAGTATCACGTTGATATTCAAATCCTGAGGTTTGTCAGGGGCCTGACGAACGCCATGCCTACTGATTGGAAAGAGCAGCAACTGCTGGGCCCACCTCTCATTATCAGTCTCCTCTGCAAGGTAATCCTTATCAAATGCCTGGAAGCTGTTCTCGAATCCCGCTCCATCTTCTTTCCCCCTCATATTACCAGTGTAGTCATCACCATCATCATCCTCCCCACCCTGGCCGCCCTCAACATCCTTGAGGTCCAGAGGACACTTGATGAAGCAGAAGCCAAAAGCCACCTCAGGTTTGGATGTCAGCAGCAGGTGCTTGAGATGCGCCTGGAGCTCAGCCATGTCGCTAAGCTCCTCCCAGTGAAGGACCCCAATGGCTGGGTTGATGGTTCCCAGGGATACAGGACCAGGACATGCTTCCCTGTCACAACCCACGGCCATGTTCTTGCCTTCCCCCTGCAGGTACAGAAAAGAAAGATTTTAAAAAAAGATTAATTAATTTCTTTCAGAGCTGAAAGAAAATGACTATGAAGGAGTGGGGATACTTCCCCCAAAACGATGCCACACCTTTTCCAATGCCCAGCCCTTGACAAACAGTGCATCATTCAAGACCTTAAGGTAGCAAACGGGTAGGTATGAGCTGCCCTAAAAACTGGCCAAACATTTGATGACTAGATGATGGTTACAAAAGAAGGAAGAGCTGAAATACTAATTTTTTCATATGGTTGACTTTAACAGGGTGTTTGACTGTTTCAACATGGTCAAGGCCATTTCATTTTTTACTTGACATAAATGCTAAACTGAACATTTTCATCCATTTTACAACTTACCTTACAGATAATACAATGAGTTATGATTATGAATCTATTATAAGCCTACCTTGATTTGGCAAAGCTGGTAGGTGGTTTGATGGCTGCATGTCTCTGCTCTGCGTGCTGTGTAGAGGTCATGGGCTAGCTGGCAAGATCCGGGCTGGGGACGCATTCTCTTGCACACCACATCTGGTGGGATGGTGGAGTTGTTGTTGAGCCTTGGCACTTTGCAGTCAGAAGAATAACTGGCATGATACTGAAATGAAACATATAATTTGTTTTAATTTGATGGTAGTTTTACAAAAAGGCGCAGTGACTGTCATTCATGATTATGCTTATTAAAGGCAGAGGCACAAGATATACTTTGAAAATGTTATGACTGCATGCTTCGCAAAATGTTTAACTAGGGTTTACGTTGGGTCTTCCAGTTAATACTACATAGTATACTACGTATCTAGAACTTGGGAATTTTATTACATAGTATTACTTGATCAATATAAAGAAAGCATTACAATTGTTTTCATTTATTGCAAGTACTTATTTATCCCTAGTTTTGTTTTGTTTTTGTCTCAAAGGCCTCTAGTTCAACTGCAGTACTGTAAATTGTTCAAATAGTCTAGTTACCTGTTTTGGCAGGAGTTCTCTCTCGATGAAGAGGCTGCTGATGACTTTGCCCGATACCTTGCCTGACTTAGCATCGGGGCTCAGCTCCAATTTGCTTCCAAAGATGCTCTGGAGGAGCAGGAGGATGCTGCACACGGACAGCAGCAGCACGCAGAGCTTGAAGAGGAATGGGAGCGTGCAGCAGCGGTGTCTCAATCGTCCCATTTTGGCAGGCAGCGACTTCTCCATTCAGGGCAGGTTGGCAGACAATCTCCAGTGTCCTGTCAGGGACTGCATACTATGGTCTTCTACATCCGACCTTGTGTTGTCACTGTGCTTCGATCCCTGTAGATAAATGAAACAGTGATATTAGTCATTAATAAGTCATATAACTTCAGCTCAGCAGCATCAAGAGTCCAATTCTCGCAGGCCAGAACTTCTCCATTCGGGGGAAGTATGTTACTAGCATGAATACAAATTCCAGTGTCCTATCAAGGCCCTACATGCACTTGTAGTTAAAGATGCTCAATTTTGACACGAGGGTCCACCACAGGCCCCTCAATTAACACTCAGTCATACTCATAGCTCTCTAACCACCACTGCCTGCACCCATACAGTAAGCCCCAGGCTTGACTTGCAGGGGTGACTGCACCAGTATATCCGACCAAGTTGTGGAGTTTGTTTGCAGATATATTATTACAAACAGAAGAACACTATATTTTGCCATGGAACTTGGAAGGTAATTGTATCATATTGAACTGCCCTACATGGATTTAAAGTTTTGTGGATTCAAATCTTGTCTTTATTGCCAATTGAGGTTTAGCACAAACAAATTTTGCAGTTATCATTAATGCATCTTAGCAAAGCCAAAAAGGGTTAAACTTTTCTAAGTTGTTGGACTTTGGCATCCTATATGTAAATCAAAATGTCAACTGTATATTTTGAGTGTGTGTTATTTAGTTATCTTACTTATAGTCTTAGGTGGGGCAGTGACTACTCTCATTCTAAACTAAAAACAAAGTTCCACTTCCAGACTTAAAAGGCAAAATTTAGTGGCTATAATATGATTCGTGGTAATATACTGTACTTGTAGTTGTAGTTGTAGCAACTCTTTATTTAAAGTCACACATCCATTAGCATGTTTTACAAGCGCCACAAAAATCAAGGAAAAACATTCTCTTTTATGCTTCCGCATTTCCTCTCCACGCCGCTTATCATACCGCATGATCCGCAAAAACATCCTTTTTTGTTTTGGAGCCTGCTCTGAAAACTGTTCTCTACTCCGCCACGCCGTCGTTGCCCTATGACCGTGGGTGAACCGATACTCTTGGTTTTTGTACTATCCAATCAGAGTTAAGAAAGGATTACCATGACCATGTGGATTTACTACGATTTTGGGGGCAGCCATCACCTTATCTCATCTCATCACTCTTGTCACTACCACCGAGCAATTTGGATATTCAAACTCACCCTCCAGTGCCGTGATCTTTAAATCGCAAGTAGAATAAGACTTTATACTATCGTATGTTTGTGACTCATTTAAGACATTAAGTGACATACCAACAATTTCTACATACTTTCAATGTTTCATGTTCATGACATGATCATTAACTTAACTTGTTAAACTAAGACTATAGACGATTACGGATTAGTCTATGAAATGAATAATAGTTGCCCACATTTTGTGGCCACGAGTACACAAATACACAAGCGCCTTGCCTTAATATAGACATTATAGGACATTTTTGGGCAGATCGTTTTTGTAAAGCAACTTTCTAGTATACACACACAAACAACCAACCGTGTCAGAAATTCAGAATTCGCATACACGAACGATGCGTATGCGAATTCCGACACGGTTGAGGTAACCCTTGATAAAAACACACCTTGGACTGGGCTAACTACCCATCTACGCGTTTAGATTTCAACCGGAAATATAAGCCAATATAGATAACTTTATAATGTGAACAATATACTTACGTGTTTCGATTAAAAGACAAGTTATGGGCAAATCCAAATTTACTCCCAGCAGCGAAACGCGAAATGTGACAATGTAAGTCAACACGTCAAACTTGATGTAAATGACGTCATGCACTCGCTCATGAATTATTCAATAGCCGGATGCATAATTCATTACGTATAAAAAGCAAAGCCAAAGGGTATTGTGTCTTCAAATGAAAAAAAAACAAAACAATATTTAGATAGCAGCCGAGAGAAGACTGGAAAGGGGGGCAGGAGAGACGAACATAATGAGAAGAGATGACTAGAAAGAGAAAATGCATGATCCGGATGGCACTAAAAGAAAACCCCATTTAGCTAGAGTCGTTTATTTCTGACTATAGTATAGGATTGAGTGAGAAACATCACCAATTCAATTTTGTTTTTGCTTCCCATTTTAACAAGTTATATGTTTGTGACTGAAATAGTCATATATTTCTGGTCAGTTGAATTCTTTATATGTTTAAAGTTTAGTTATGTTTGTGTGTTTGGGACAGATATGAGCGGCCTATTATTATCATATTGTACATTTTGGTTGGTATACCTGTGGGCCATGTATATAATATCGTTCTAGACAAGTCAGGTCACCAGCAAGCATACTATTTTCTAGACCAAAATATCAGTCTCTATTATTCTGCTGGTTATTCCACTACCGCTTCACGTCAGATATAGTGAAGGACATGCATCCCCCAGGACGAAAATTCTAATATGGGTACTTCAATGGGTACCTATTGAAACTGAATTCAATGGGTACCCATTGTTTTCAATTGGTACCCATTGATTTCAATTTGTCCAAATTGTTTCATTTTCCATTATGCATGCTCTTCGATTACCAATTGATTTCAATTGGTAATATAGTCAATGAGAATTTCACCCTGGGCCCATGCATATATATATATATACAGAGTCGGTTATTTCTGACTGTATATAGTACTAAAGGCGAGAAAAGTATATATATGCAAGTATAGATGTAAAATACCCCATAATCAGATATCAGTCACATAAACACACACGTGGCACCACACTGAAAAGATATAAACGTGTGCACACACACACACGTACACACACAAACAAACAAACGCGCACACACACAGTTTTTCTGGCCATTTTGCACAAATTACATGATAGGAATATTTGTATAAAAAATTTCTTGATTATACATATTTATACATTGTACTGTAATTATGTGTTTATATTTTCACTTTGCTAGCTATTACGTCCTCTCTAGTATTCTACTCAATTTATCAACTCCAGTGACATATTCTGTCCTTTTGAATAGAGGAGTAAAAGAAACATTATGACTGGTAGCTTGTTAAACCATGTCATACGAATGTCAAACAGTCCTTTGTACAGATGCCTTACGAGGACAAAACCATTAGTGTACGGGGGTGCATGACAACCATCAATGTGCTATAGACAAATTCTTCCAGTGTGAATGGTTAAACTGGCCATGGGTACTGGTTATTTCTGTCTTTTTTTATTCAAGTATCGATAAATTTAGAAGAATACCGGCCAGTAAAATTCTTGGACAAACGCTCCAAACAATGACTGTGCAAAATTTTCTTTTATTTCACAATTACGTAAAGAAGCACTTAATAGACTATTTATGTATGTAAAAACATGGCTCTAAAGCAGAGGTTACAGCAAACAGTTCACCAATCAAATAACTGAACTTGGGATTTTTGCAAAAGGAGTTGCGATCAATAGCAAAGTTGCAATTAAACGCAAGTCAGAAAAGATGCCCATTTGAGCCAATCAGATTTGCGCATTTAGGCACATTTTCTGACTTGTGATTATATAATCCTGACTTTGCAATTGATTGCAACTCTTTATGCAACACCCCCCTGAACTGATATAGGACCAGAAATAACTGAAGGGACATGCAATCATATGCCCAAATGGGAAAATACATTTAAGGGGGAGGACAGGCGAAAGGAGACAACATCAGAACCTTTTACGATGTCAAAGTGGTAAATAAATGTAGCTAATCTTTTTATTTGTAATATTAATCTGAGTAGTTTTGACAGATTTTCCATGAAGTTTCCAGCCATTTCTCAAGACAGTCATCATGGTGCTTCAAAGCACTGATGAATGAAATATAGAATATTAAATATACCAGCGCATTACTATATACATGTACACATATAATACATACTGGGAAGGGACAGCTGATAAAAATAGATGAATAGTCAATAATCATAATGAGATAAATGTGAGAATTAAGTAAGTAAAATTCAAATCAGAATAAAAGATCTATTGCAAAATTGTCCATTCACACATAATGGCAACTTGTATGGAATCAGTAGCATAGCTACTGGGGGAGGGGGATGAACAGGGACACGTGCCCCCCCCCCCCCCCCCCCCCCTCAGTTATTTGAAAAAAATAACAATAGCAAACATAAGGTGAAAAACATTACACTTTCTAGAACAAAATAGATATGAAAATATCTAAGATTTTGTATAAAAGCTCCACAGAACTTCTATTTTCTGATATCATTTTTGCTCACATCTTAACCCAAAGTAATCCAGTTAGCATAACATTTATTTAAACTGCAACATAATATGCCCATCCAACTGTGGAATGCTTTTTCAGATGAATACATCTTAATAGTACTTTTTATCCCATTCAGGACTAACAGTTTCCTATAATATGTATTCTCTATAGACCCAAGCCAGAGTATTTTCCGGACCAGTCTCGAATAGGTTAATATATGACATATACAAAAAAGACATAGAGAGAGAAAGAATGCATTCATTCATGTCATTTGCTTATTAGATTAAATAACAAGGATGTGTGCCTGATAGTGTAAAGCCCGGCGCAGACAGAGCCGACTTGACCTGATCCGACTGGTTTTCTGTCAGGCTAGAGTCAGTTTCGCTCAGTCGGAGCCGATTCAACATGTCGAATCGACCTCCAATGATCTCCGACTGGCTCTTGACTGGCAAAACTGGAGTCCTAAGGCAACGCATACTGAGTTAATCAGGCTGAAAACCAGTCGGATCGGGTCAAGTCGGCTCTGTCTGCGCCGGGCTTAAAGATAATCTTTATTTTTCCAGTAGAATACACAAATTCTCAAATTTATATTTAACTGCGGAGTGTATAGAGAAAACTCAAATCGGTCCTAAATAGGTTAAAATTCTCAAATAAAATTCCAAGACACCTTAACATTTACAGATTTGAAAGATGCAATGCCGGATTAAACGCATGATATTGTTCAGTATTAAACTTCAAGTACCATTGATATTGATGATATTCCCATCAACAGTTGTTTTCTTCTAAGGGCATCATCAGTACTATTTTGCTCAATGTGACTATAATATGGTGGCAACCAAGGTGACTGCTGCCAGGATATTCTAACATTTCTTAATTAAATATCAATTTAATTACAGCCATCTATTATAATAGTTGGTTGAGTGAAGGAACAATAAATAGGGATGGTTACGCAGTACTCGCAACATGATGAAATACTGTTGATGTACTTAGATTTACTGACCATTACAGTACAAACTAATAGTTATAACTCCACCATGCTCGAAAAGTGTACACAATTACAAACGACTAAGTAAAACCCCTGTTATCATTCAAAAAGAGCAGTTACAACTCAAGAGGGCGCTCTCTAAAAAACTCATTGGTTTTAGCCATTTTTCATACAAAATTGTGCATTTGATGTTTTGTTAAAATAATGATTCAATAGAGATATCATCAACAACTTTTTAAAAACCTATTTAGATTTTTTTCAAAGTAGTCTATAAGCATTTTTAAAATTTTTTCTAAAAAGTCAAAATGTCCCCTGGCGGAGAACTTTTGAATAAAAATACGTTTATGGATATTTTAGCCGTTTCTGAACCGATTTTGATCAAATAAAGTTTATTCTGTCATTAAAATTGTATGTTCTTTCAAATGTGACAGTCAGTTTTTCATTATCTCACAAAAAAATATTTTGTGAAGTGCCCTCTTTACCAAAACTCAACTATCCCTTTAAAAGTTTGCTTTTAAAACTGACACAGGTAATGCATGAATAAATATATGTCTGAAATCATACAAGCTTTTCTTCAACAACAAACATACAACTTGCTTGTCACCATTATCAGACTGTTATAATGTGCCACCTATCGAGAAAACTATTTTAAAGGGAAAATTTAAAAATCTTATAGAAAATCGATATTGTGCGAAATAAAAACTGTCTAAAAAAATGTTGGTCCACACAAAAATATATATATTTTTAAATACATGTACTATAAAATGGCTTCAGTTCGCATCATAAACAACATGACATCATCTATGCGGGAATAACAAGAACACGGCTGCTTTTGAGACCGGCCTCAGCCCATCTCAGCCCAGGATTTCATAGAGTCCACATGATTATGAGAGGTCTACTTGATGAGTGTTAATTCATAATATAAAATCTTTGGCAAAAATTGGCATTGAGTAGGAGCTACAAAAGACCAGTAGCCCATTTCATAAAACTGTTGCAATTGTTGTAAACGTCCAATTATTGTAACTACCATGGTAACAGCTGTAATGCTCCACGCATCTTTGGCAAAAAATTGGCATTGAGTAGGAGCTACAAAAGACCACGACCCTGCTTCATAAAAACTTTTACAACTGTTGCAAGTGCCCAATTATTGTAACTACCATGGCAACAGCTCAAATGCTCCATGCTAATTGGACATCTACATCAATAGAAAAAGTTTTATGAAATGGGGCCCAGGTTGTTAACATATTCAAATTATATGCATGTCCTGCTATCAAAGTTTTCCCCTGGCAACCCGGAGCTTTCCTTAGGCTTACCCAAGGTTTGTCTGACCTAACTAATGAACAGTCAAACTTGTGTGTAGCGACTATGAAGAAAAGTGTCCACTTTAGACAGGTGATGTTGACAGACAGGCTCCATAACAATGTTTTCTCTGCAGGGGATCACTTCTGGTGGCCACAATCGGCAGGTTGGCTGCTAGAGACAGGTGGCCGCTACAACAGGTTCAAGACTGTACTTCATCAACATGTTAATTGAATAGCTTGCGTCCAGGGTATCAGGTCAGGAACATCATACATGCATACATTTGATATCGTCGGGCAATAGTGAGAAGGGCGTTAAGTCAAATTTTTGCCTAAATTGAGTTATGCATTACCATCTAGCCTTCTCGTAGCCTTCTCTATGACTGTGATGCCAAACTTTCAGAAAATAGTTTTTACTACTTGTATAAATATTTCTCAAAGGTAAAAGAAGGCTTTACTGGGTTTCTACAAGGCTCCTTCACTTTACTAGTACAAAAAGTGACTTAGCTAGCGCCCTTCTCTTTCTCTAGCGACGATATGATGGTGAACTGGTCTGCACTATGAGTCAAGGTTTTACAGGTCGGGTGATGAGACAGCTAAAAGACCCGTCGAGCGTAGACAATCAATCCCACCATGCATCACGCACACCTTGCTGAATTCCAACTTGACCAGCTGAGTGGCGAACTGAGGAGAGAAAGATGGAGAGAGGGAAAAAAGTATTATCTAAGAGTATTCTTCATTGGAAAACAAGCTGAACAGGATTGTTCATGTTAAAGGAATCTAGTAACTTTGTTGACATGTGCAAAAAGTGATGAGTGGTTGATACAATGTATATTGTTGTTATCTGATATGGCCACTGGCTGTTGTGTGAAAATTTCAAGTTAATAGGATGTTTTTTGGCTGATATATGAGCAAAACTGCAAAGTGATATTCACTAACTCATTGCACTCACTTTGTACACGGTTTTCGCGGTCCAGTGGATAATCTAACATCTGAACACTTCAATCATAAATATCTTTTTAACGAAAGGGAAATTTGAAAAAAAAAACAACCTGTCCCATGCTTTTATTGTTAATACGAATACAACAAGGTATGAGGGAACCGCTAGAATTCCAATTGGAGTTTAACTCATTGAAGATGGCTTGATTCTAGGTTTAACACACATTCTCTATAGACCCCAGCCCGAATATATTTAAAACCAGTCCCGAATGGGTTAAACTTCTCTGGACATACAGCCGAGTTACTGCAGGATAGAGGTTCAAAACCCCATTAGAAATTATAACATATATTGTTGTTACTTACCTTGGGCGCATTGCCGCCCTTGTGACCCACCACGGTGACGACTCTGCCCCTGTGACCATAGAGTTGAGTTACTGTAGGACAAGGGTTCAAGCCTCCCTCAGGGGCAAAAGCTGTGTCGAATGGAATGCTGACGCTGCCTGGAATATGACCCCTCGAGAAGCTGTGGAAAAGTAATTCTTAAGGAAAATAAAAAATTTATGTAAATTACTAAGAAAGAGACAAAGAAAACATACATGTAGGAACTTCAAAATGAGGTAGTGTACCTCTGAAACTCTAAAGTTCATTATTGTTTACTATTGAAAAGGACAATTGTCCAATATTGACTATCAAAGGATACATATTGAAGTTTTACATATGTCTTTCCACTACATTTAAATTGATCTGGAGGTAAAAAGACATTTCCATAGACAATTTCCAATCCTAATATTTGCCTATGATCAATATGCGAAAATGTGCAAAAGTTAGGTTAACCCATTGCTTACGGGAACTGGTGGGCTATGTACAAAGTCTATGGGAATTTCAGAATCTCGCAGTGAACGGGTTAAAAAGAAACACTCCCTCATACTAACAACTGACCAACCAATCGACTGACCGACCGACCAACCAATCAACATCATCAACAAAAATATACCCCAACAAGCACACAATAAAATGACAGCATCACATCTTTTGAAAGGATACTCGTCTGAGCTCCTGATGTCCACGATGAGTATGATGGGTTTGCTGGACTTGTTCCTCTTGGTAGGACTATGAGAGTTCTTGGACCCGTTGAGATCACATAGCTCCAGCAGATCTTCGGCCGAGATACGGGGTGCCACCTCCTCCTTCAGATCCCTCTGGGATAGGGGTCCACGTGACTGTCAAAAAGAAAGTAATTGCTGATATGAAATTTGTCTTGACTTGATTGATTTTTATCAATATTACACTCAGTAAGGTCATAGAGCTCCAAGAGATCTTCAGCAGAGATATACAGGGTACAGGGAGCAGAATACATCATCCTTTAGATTTAATCAATCTTACACTTTATGCCTCAGAAAGGTCATATAGCTCTGCAGGGTGCAGGATGCAGACTACCTCCTCCTTTTGACACCTCTGGGATAGGGATTCTCGCAACTATCACAAAGAAAATAACAGTTGATATGAAATTTGATTTGATTATTAAGTTATTCATTTAAACTTGCCTAAAGATCTGAGTCAAGAAAGACTCCAGAGAGTTCTTGAACATAATTTGGAACGCAGAGGGTTACTTCATACTGGTTATACATTTTGTTCATTTTATTTCAGTTTATTCCAATTAATTTTAATTTAGCTTGGCCTCCATTAGGTCACAGAGCTAAACAAAACTTGAAGGTTCAAGTCTATCTAAAGAAAAAATTACTTACTAATTCTGATCTGGGCATGTCATTGGAGTCAGTGCTGTAGTATGACATGGGTTTCACTTGTGAGGTGGCCGTCATGCGATCAGTCCTCTTGGGCGGTTGGGCATACCGCCTGAAGGTGGCGCTCTTCGGCGTATTGCAGAATACTCTGATGGAGTCCCGCACACACCGCTCAATGCTGATCTCTGCACACAGGATCAAGAGAAATGCAAGAAAATAGAATTTCTTTCCAATAACATTCTCATTCCATGCTTATCCCCAAATGTTCAACTTGTAATCTCATTACAAAAAAAAGATTTACTCTAAAAAATTAGTCATTTTTGTTCAATAGCTACAGCACTGCATTGTAAAAGTTCACATATCAATGACTTCATAACTATTTGATTTTGGTATCATATTCTCCATAGACCCAGCCCAGAACGGGTTGATATATGAAATTCAAGCAAGTCTTAATTATAAACATTGAGAAATATACAACTAACATGGTTGACCCAAATAATAATTAACAAATAACCAAACATTTTCTACTAAAGAAAACAAAATCAATGGCCTCCTAAGAGTAGTTTGGATTCATAAAGCAGATGTGCGGTGCCATCACGCAAAAGCCTTGCACGTGGTGCGTAACACACACTGGCTCAGTGATATGCAGTGCACACAAACTAGCCTAGTTCAAAATGGTGATCCGCAGTATAGCATCCCCACGCTGATGCATGATGATCTTTAACTTATGTAAATGACATTAAAAACTTTCTCTTTTAAACCTTACCTGGCATATCTGAGAATAGAAGGATGCACTCATTGAAGCCAGCCTGAAGCAAGGCGGCTCTCAGCTGTAGGAGGATGGCCACACCGATGCACAGAGGGAAGGACGAAGTCCCCAGCAGGAGGGTGTCCCATAAATGGAAGATCTTGTGCAGAGGAAATACATCTGCATTTTGATATAAAAACAGAGTTTGAATGAATTGTTATGATTGGATGAGATCACAAAGTATTTGTTGTAAAATACAAACAAAAACTTCTAATTGGTGTTGAATGGGTTATTGGGAAAAGTAGGATATACCCGTTGAAGCACTTACGGCTCTCGGCTGTAGTAGGATAGCCATACCAATGCACAAAGGTAAGGATGATGTCCCCAGCAGGAGGTTGTTCCATAACTAGAAGATCTTGTTAAGTGGGAAAACATCTGAAAGTGGGACATTATGATTAATTATATTTTCAAATTGAGAAAAAAGGAGAATAACTAATCAGCTCTTTTTTAAAAGGCACATGTCACTATACAGTCACAAGTGGATGTGCGCTCAGTCAGTTACTGCAAAGGCCTACCAACTTATGCAGAGACCATTATTTATCTTTGATTGTGATAAAAGACAAAATATTTTTGTTAAGGGTCTAGTACATTGTTATCATGTGCAAAAAAACTGAAGAAGGGTTGATAAAATGTGTATTGCGGTAATCTGATATGTCCACTGAATGAAATTCCATGGTAAATTAATGTTATGTGACAGAGTAATGAGCGAAAATGCAAAGTGATATTTGCTTGTAAACTCATTGCACTGACTTTGTACACAGTTTAAATTCTCCAGTGCAGAATGTCAAATCTGAACACTTCAGTCATGAGTATCTATTTAACGAAAGAGAAATTTGGAAAACAGAAACCTGTTCCATGCTTGTATTAGTAATTCAAATACAACAAGGTTAGTGAGAACTGCTAGAGTTTTAAGTAATTTGTAGATTTTGACAATTTTACTATACTTTAGTCCCTTTAAAGGGGATTGCAAGTGTTTCATTATACTTACGAGAGAACATGGTGAGGAACCATGGGATAGCAAAGAGTTCCGGGATGAAGCCGATGCTCTGCATGTGGTTGCTCAGCTCAGGGTCATGGAATGATATCATGTGAGAGAACACTGCCAGGTATTCTGCAAAGAGAAGTATAAACGAGAAACACAACAAAAATTAAAAACCATAATATTTTTCCAAAGGTGATATTTGAGACTTCAATCATATGTGACTGGATTATATTAAAACCCTGCATTTGTCCGTAAAATCACAAATTAAAATGTTCAAGCCATTTGAAAGGCATCATCACAAGCTGTAATTTGATGCCTTGTTCTAAAATATTGTCCTGGCAAAGATATGATTGTTTCAATTTTTCAAACATCAGTCTTTTACATACATTATGTGAAATTATAATGCCCATTTCTCAAAAACATGAATTACCGCCAAGTGCAGGGTTTTGCTATATCCAGTCACATACACCAATATCATTGCTCCTGATGCCCTGCATGTGATTGCTCAGCTCTGGGTCATGGAATGATATTATGTGCGAAAATGCTGCGTTTGTCCTTAAGCAAGACAATTCATCCACAATTGCCATTCTTTACCCGGGTGTATAAATGATTGCAGTGTGTTTCTGTTGACCAGGTTAATAACACTAATGTAAAGCACTATAATACTCACATGAATAGCACTACCTATATCAAATAACTTTTATCATTATTTATACCTACCTTGTATGACGAGCGAGTTGTCTTTCATGAAGAATTTGTAGAGATACTTCGGGATGAATGCGCTCAGGCAAGCATAGGCTAGCGCTGCACAAAATAAAGGCGAAACATTGGAATAATTTCCCTATTGAAATTTGTCAATCACCATCCTTAACACCTTTAAATCTTTCATCATTAAAAAGCAAACCATTGGAATTATCACCCCATTGAAATTTGTCAGTCACCATCCTTAAAACCTTTAAATCTTTGTAGAAAACATAGTTATTTGATAAACTGATGTGTATTTCTTCCTTACGCCGTGAGACGGAACATCCACAATACAAGTATCCACTAATATTATTTATTTATCATAATAAACTTTACTTACAGAGTAAAATTAATGAGTAAATTAATTTATCACTCTTGAAATTGCACAGCTTATTTCCTTTAGTTGGAAAGGGGATGATTCAACAAATTGTACAAATAATACTGGCATTTTATATTAACATTGGTAATCCCTCCACCCCCTCCCCATCTCTCTCTCTCTGACTTAAAGCATATGTTTTCCTAAAGGTTGACCAATATTGAATATCATATTCTTTAATTTCAAGTTATTAATTTTGCTGCAATACATTCATGAGAAAATACAGAATATATCTCACATATATAACTTGGAATGTTACAAATGTAAACAAAATAAATGTTTTTACCTTCATTGTTGAAATTCAAGTACAAAAACGGTGCGCACAGAGAGTCAAGACCTGTTGTACAGGGAAACAAGGTAAATAATAAGATAAAATAAAATGTAAAGTAATACCTCCACATTTCAAATTCATTCACAGATTCACTATACTTAGGAAGTTTGTCATTGCTCAAATAGGAAGGAAAATAAAAATGATAAATGATGCTCAAACGTTTTATTAGTAAATGTCCAAACAGAAGGCATTACATTTTTGTTGCTGTATTTGATGGAAATATAACATTTCCGTCCCCCCATTATTAGCCTTAGGGCCAAAGTGTTATTGATTAATCCTATGATCTAGCAGTAAAACTGTTTCAAGGGCTAAGACGGCAGTTTCAAAGATGTTCAAAATCTTGGACATGTGCACGAGATTCGTTGCAGCTTGTCTCATGCAATCATAGTTGCACCTTGTCGCAAGCTGAGCTTTCAGTCTTATCGTTGGTAGATTATTGTAGAAATGTGTCCATACTGCTCACAATACAAACTTATGAAAGGTTGCAATTATTAATAAAATACAATTAGTATTTTTTTTTTAGAATGTTTTAATATTAAGAAAAGGAATGTACAAATTTGCAAGGAATCTTGTACATTTGTATGTTTTATGTATTTGTAAACTATTCCAGTTATTTTGTTGTTTGTATGTATATATTATCCTGTTCACCCTACCAATTGCAGAATGCAAACTTATTTTCAACTTCTACCATGGACCTGGGTTTCAACCCTTCTTTGTAACATTCAAATGATTTAAATAAATAAAGATATGTTATATATATGTAAGGTTTACCCCATGACATAAGCTCATACCTTGCCAGTAAGTAAGATCTGGGTGTGAGACGACCCACGCCTTGAGTATTCTCTTGAACTTGGCGTGTGCTACGTTGGACGAGAGAAGCTCGCTGTACTGATGGCACCGAGGAATATCAACCTCAATCTGCCTGTCCATGGCCGTGGGGGTCTCCTTATCAATTGCATCATAGTCAGCTTGGATGTCACCCTGGAAACAAATACAGATGATTTGTCTTTCAAGCTTCTTTATGTTCATTCATTCCATTTGATTCTTTGGTCAAGGGATTTAGCGATTGTAGCACTGAAACTAACAAGGTGGTAATTTCAAATCTTATGATTTCAAATATGTCTAGGGTAAATGACAAGAAATATATAATATAAATGAAAAGAGCAAAGAAATTAGGGTTTCTCTGGAGCAACTGTGCAAAAGTTTTCACTAGGCAACAATCGATAAACTAATCTGATTATCATCATCATCATCATCATCATCATCATCATCATCATCATCATCATCATCATCATCATCATCATCAACATCATCATCATCATCATCATCATCATCATCATCATCATCATCATCATCATTGCTAGAAACGTAAACTGACCTCTACACCAAGTAATGAGGCCCATGTCTCATCTCTGTACAGCGGAGGAATGTCTGTCCTAGCCTCTTTCCAGACCCTGGCGATGGTGAACGGATAGCCCTTCAATGCCCGGTCAAACAAGACCACCCTGTGAAACTGTGAAATCAAACAATTCTATCTAAATTAAATGCTTAATTCATACATATAGAGAAACTGACCAGAAATATATAATGTGATTGAAAAAATGCAAAGAAAATGGGATTCCAACGGGATTCGAACTCGAGGTCTCGGGTTCGAATCCCGTTGGAATCCCATTTTCTTTGCTATTTTTCAATTAAATTAAATGCTCTTACATATTTTCATATCATGGCGATGGTGAACGGAGAGCCCAATCAGTTTCGGGTCAAACAGTAACACCATGAAAAACTATGTAGTAATAATAAATGCATTTTAAAGCAGGTCATACATTGAACAGCTCTGTCCTACAAAAAATAGTGTTAGTAAAAAGTTCTTGTATATTCCTATAATAATAATAATAATAATAATAATAATAATAATAATAATAATATAGCATTTATAGAGCGCCATGTATCTAGGTGCCATATTCAGAGGCGCATTATTACCCTTGGTCATCAGGTACAGTTCAAACCCGCACAATTATTTTGTGCACCATCTCAACTGCCAGGGGAGCATACTAGTCCAAGCTAGCAATTGTAAATGGATTGCCTTTCAATACCCAGTCAAACATTACTACTCTGTGAAACTGCGTAGTAACAATAGATGCACACACACACAAACACATTGGCCCGAATTCTCATCAGTGGTCTGGTCTAAAAAGACAAGGACTACCGGTTAAAATTGTTTGCACCTGCAGACCCATTGATTGTTGCCATTTGCCACCAGAGATATTCTAATTGTTTCCTTTCATTATACAGTCAATCCCTCTAGTTCTGCTTAGGAAATAGGAACAAAGGCTGCTTCTCATTTCAGTAATAGTATAACCAGTCACCAGTAATACAATGTCCTGGATGATCCAATTTTGCTGATGACCGACTATAATATGACTTGAATTTCAAGCGACCCATTGTCCTGATGCATATAAGTAGAACTAAAGGGATTGACTGGATAATGAAAGGAAACAATTAGAACATCTCTGGTGGCAAATGGCAACAATCAACGGGTCTACAGGTTCAAAATGGTTTAACTGGTTACCGGAAGTCTTTGTCTTTTTAGACCAGACTAAAGTTGAGCCACTGATGAGAATTTGGGCCAAAGAGTCAAATAAGCCCAGCAGGATCCCGTAGGCAACGGGTTAATGAGATTGCGGTTACCTGATATTCAATATCTCTCTCCCTGATGATAAGAGGCAGGCTTGCTAACTGGGATAGATCAGAGCTGCTGGCAGAGTTTGGCAAACCCTCATTCGGCCTGAGAAAAAGCATGAGAAAAATACAAAAAAAATTACAAATTTTGTTTAAATAAAGTAGAATTTCACAACTAATTGAAAGAAAATTAAAGAACATGGGAATTTTGTTATCTACAATAATAAAATGCAAAAGAAAAGTGAGCAAATCGGGCAAATATCATCTATATAATAGACTTCTTGAATCATGCCTATGGTACATCACACAGTACTTGAGATATCAGTGGTTAGGAAACAGAAGGGCACAAGCCATTTTCTGTATTTCACAGATAATCATGTTTAAAGTTTGGGAGTATTGAATAAACCAAATTTATGTTTTGTTTAAATTTTCCAGAAATAAGAAATAGTAATTATCTGAAAATGTGACATGAAATAGAGAAGGCTTCCGACCTACAAGATGGTATGCAGCCTAAAATCACCTAAATGACCCATGATCACATCACAGAGAAATATGATGAGTTTTCATATTCTAATAACTTCTTTCTTTGGCTGAATGTAATACTATAAAACTAATCTTTTTCAAGCATTAAAAGCATCAACACATTATTTTGGGTTTTTAGTTCCCTTTTAATTACTGGCATAGTGATACATATTGTTCAGATATTAGGATGATTTGTGCATTCATCCCCACCTAAGACAAATACATTTCTAATAATAATACAAAATAAGGTTTCTACGGGATTTTCTACTGAGACCTACAGATTGCTAGACCGGTGCTTTATCGACCTTAGATCGGTGCTCTACCAACTCTTTGTTCATTTTGACATTTTCATTTATATTATATATTTCTGGTCAGTTTCCCCTTGTTTGAAATACAAGAGAAATTTCTTCAGATCTAGGGTTAGGGTTTCAATACTCACTCATCCCCAAGGAGTGGGTAGTAGGCTTCCTCTTCGATGTTCTCCAGCCTCTTCCTGAGCTGTTCCATCGACAGGATCACCACAGTGTCATCGCTGAGAGAACTTGTGTCTCGCTCCTTGCCGTGCATGTCACCACCATCAGTGACAATGCTGAAATAAGGAAGGAATAAACAGAATAGGCAGGTTGGCTGTTATAGACATGTGACCACTATAAAGACAGGTTTGACTGTACACTGTACAGGTACCTGATATTCAATGTCTCAATAGACAGGCTTGAAAACTGGGATAAATCAGAGCTGCTAGAAGTGGGTGGCATTTGGCAAGCCTCTTTGTTTTGGGTCTTCTTTTGTCATCTTTTTAAAACAAATTCCACACAAAATTGTTGAACAATCCAATAAACTTCCCCATGTCTTTAATGTAAACACCTGTAACTGAATGTTTGACACATACTTTGCCAGAGCACAGATGGGTGGTTGACTCCTCAGCAAGCCTTTTCTCCTCAACTCCCCCTCCAGGTCCCCTCCAGCAAGAGTCCAGAGATAGTATACCTCCTTCAGCGGTCTCTCTGCTAAGTGATCATCCTCGCCTGCAATTACAAGGTAAAATGTATGAAAAAAACAAATCAGATAAACAAACCATACATGAGCTTTCCCTTAACTCTGGTTAATATTTTAAGTTTCCCCCCCCCCCCAAATCTTGTGCATAATTTGATACCAAATTTGCCACCGTGGTGACTACAGTCATGGAGTCACACACTAAAATTACAAACAAGTACAGTCACCCATTCGTTTGTGTGTAAAATGCATGGTAATATTGCATGCTTAATAGCCAAGATCTCAGGGGTGGGGGGGGGGGGGGGGGGGGGGGGGCTCAATGGCCCCTGTCCTTTGAAGGTTCATTAAAGCCCAGTCTTTTTATGGTCAAATTACCTTCTCCATTTTCGTCATCATCTTCCAGCTCAAGGTGTTTACATCGCAGCCCCTGGTATTTGAACATGGTGAGACTGCTTGGAGGCAAGAGCTCGGCTGGTTGCATATCCTTCAGTAGATCACTCTGCAGCAACTCGCTCGTACAGGGTCTGGTGGAATAACAATTCATCAGAAATGATATCTTACATCTTATCGTCACCACCGCTGCATCCACCACCAT
This sequence comes from Echinarachnius parma, assembly GCA_037951105.1. Classification (NCBI taxonomy): domain Eukaryota; kingdom Metazoa; phylum Echinodermata; class Echinoidea; order Clypeasteroida; family Echinarachniidae; genus Echinarachnius; species Echinarachnius parma. The sequence continues at coordinate 109,671 of JBAMJV010004546.1, forward strand.
CACCATTCATTATGATCATCATCACCACCGCCATCACCAAGCATTGTCATCATTATCACCATCATCATTATACTAATAGAATAATAGTGGATACTTATATAGCGCACGTTCTGTCTTTCGACGCTCGCGGCGCTTTGGGAAAAATGAAAAACAAATAAACAAAAAAACAGACAAACATACAACAAAAACAAATTTAAATTTTGTTTTGTTTTAATTAGAGTACACCTATTGTTCAAATAAATAGGTTTTCAACAAAGGTATCTAAGGAAGGTGATTAGGGAGATCATCATCATCATCACCATCACCATCACCATCACCATCATCATCATCATCATCACCACAGTCGTCGTCGTCGTCGTCATCGTCGTCGTCGTCGTCGTCGTCGTCGTCATCATCATCATCATCATCATCATCACCACCATCATCATCAGGGCAAATTCGTCTAATTTTCAGGCAACATCATGTGTTTTGGGGGCAAAAAATCTAATTTAGGCAAATTCTTAAAATGTTAAGAAAAATAACAATATTTTGGGGCAACCGTATGGTGAAGACGAGAATAATGATATACAGGCTAAAACCCTTAGCCCCCTTCCCCCCCATCTCTCCCTGAAAAAAAAAATGTGCCCAAATGTCCACCATTACCTTTGTGTAGGTGAGGCATGTAAGCATTGTCTGAGGAAGTTCTGAAGGGCAGCAGGATAAGCCTGGAAAGAAAAAAAATCGAAATATAACAGACCCATCGTTACTGCTAAGGGGCAAATTTGTCATTATTATTACATTTAAAGCAAGGCTGGAAAACATTTTCTCCTTGTGGCCTTCACAGTTAACTGAAGTCATCTTTCAAAAACTGAGAGGCCCAACACCATAATTGGGTAGCCCTGAACAAAAGTACAACAATCTTAGAAGGCTTGCATTGCCTCTACTTCTGACGAAGAACATGTTTCTCTCAATATATTGTTTTACTTACAGGTGCAAAACGTGCACAATCACGGAAACAAACAGTAGTGGAAAAAGAAATGAAACATAACTTATCTGAATGATGCAAGTAAAAAGCTTCTCATCTGGTGGATTGTTGGAGGGTAAAAGGTTTCTGGAAGCTTAATGAATCAACCATTTGGTTACAATTTTATTCACCTGCAGTTTTTGTCTTCCATTGTGTTCATCTAGGATGGTGTCCAGAGGGTGCTTCTGATCTCCATGTTTCCCAAGCAGCATCACCTAATAATAACAATAATAATCATAATACTGTAATAATAATACGAAGAAGATTTTTTTTTTCTATCCCCTTTTTGTTTTTGTTATTCCTGATCTCATCCTGAATGCTTTCAAAAATATCTAAACACATTTATTTGATAAAACATATTTATTTAGAATTACCTCATGAATGTTTTTTAGATGCTTGGCAATACCTATTTACAGGCTGGGTTTGATATTATTACCTGTCATAGGATCGATACATACTACAAACAAACAAACAAATACTTAATGCAGTATGTATCTTTCTCCTCACTTGTTGGAGCATTTCATCCAAGCTGAATATATGAGTGCAAACATACCTTGGCAAGCATCTGAGACAGGGTGGCCAGTGGCCAGAGGGTCTGACCGATGCACAGCTCTAAGATGATCATCCCAAGTGACCACACATCAGCCTTGGGTCCCGAGGGGTGGACCGGGGTTCCTGGTGGCTGTGGGGGGTACGGAGTGGTTGGGGTGTCTCCGTTTGGGATGGTAGGACCACCTGTCAGTACCTCAGGAGCCATGTACCGTGGATGACTGTGGAGACATTGAAACATGTTAGAAATATTTGACTCTACATATATGCTTGTGAATTTGGATACCTTTGATCTCTCATAGTTAGTATCCCAATTTGAATACTATGCGCAAACAATAAGGGATACAATCTGACATAAATATTCAACTCCTTCCCAGGTAAACATCATTCTCCTTCAATGAAATCATTCAAAAGAATCTTACAATGATATTGGCATACGATTGAAATCTAAAATATCACTTTTTTGACAAATCTTATGAAGTTAATAGATCGCTTTAAGAAATAAGAATACTCACCCGATTGGGAACGGGACATCTGTGCCACTGTTTGTGATGTGATAATGTGCAAACTTGGCAAGCTTTACATGCCCCTGTAACAAATAAAACAATATGGTAATGACAATTGTTATCCAAATAACTGCAATAATGTAAATGTTGCTTATGATGAGAATTGCCTCAATTTCTGAATTAATGATTCGATTTGTGTGTGCATGTTATTATTATTATTATTATTATTATTTATTCGGCAAATCAAATACACATGAAAAGTGTACAAAGTAAGGAAATTGCAACCACTGGAATGCCAGGGCTATGAAAAAGTTAACTGAATAACTGGAATTGTATTACTTTTTAATGCCAATTTTCATTTCAATATTCTGTTAGCACCGAGTTGATCGAGGTGCACCTTAGAGGTGAAGAGACGTAAGGAACCAAGCTGTATAAATTTGTATGTATGATAAAAAAAAAAATTCATGAATGTATTAAATAAATCATGTTAAGTTAAGGCATCGCATGGATCTTGCTAAGAAATGTTTGCCTTGTTAAGTATTTAATGTTATAAATTTTGCTTCTCTTCCCCAATATCTCCTGTTCCCTACTCGATTATGAAATCCCCAAAGACTTACAGTAATACAGGACCCAGTTGGTTCCGGAAGACAATGGGTTTAGTGTACTAACTTACTATTGGATTGGAGAGCATGTTAGAGGGGCTGAGCCCTCTGTGAATCAAGCTATGAACAAAATACTCATGAATGTAAATAAATCATTTTAAGCTACCTCATCACATGGATCTTGTTAAGAAATGTTTGTTACAAATCTTGTTACTCTTGCCAAAAACAAATTGACTTGACTTACTGTTGGATCCAAAAGCATGTTCGATGGGCTCAGGCCTCGGTGGACCAAGCCATGCTTGTGCATGAAACACAGTCCTTCCAATGCATCGTGGATGATGGGCAAAATCTTTTCTGGACTGTACAGAAACAAAGTAATGACATAAGAAATAGAGCATGGCTTCTAAACTTGCAACAAGAATATGCATATATGACAACTAGACTGCCGTAATCTGACAAAAGGAAGCAACATGACAATTGGTAGTTTTCTTGTAAATGAGGATTTTCATTATGATATTTGTGCAGTTACTTCCTTTTGACCTATAGATTCATTTCTCATAAATGAATTGTCAGCTACTTTAATTTGTTCACCATTGTGTACAGCATCTTTCAATTACCCCAAAACAAGTAAAAAAAAGACTATCCATAAAATTGTCAGTTGCTTCCTTTTGTCAGATTACGGCAGTATAGAGTGAGATTGTTTGGAGAAAGAATTAAATGAATGACTGCAATGATGGATGACAAAGAGACATGTTCTGCCCAAAAGGAGCAAAAGAAAGAAGTGCACAAGCCATGCAGAGCTACGAAATTCAATATTAGAAAATACAGCTCATAACTCCAAGTTTATTGGCAAGAACAATTAGACAACGGTATAGGAAGACTGACAGGGAATAAATTAAATGATGCTTGATAATAGATTGAATGAATATGAAGAACAAATTAATATTTACAATAATAATTATGTTGGAAAAGTATCACTTACTCTCTGTAACACCCTGTTTTTCCACTGGATTCAACGCTCCTGTTGTAATGTTCAGACACAATAATTAGCCTCTCTGTAATGAAACAAAAGAAGAACAGAAACAAAATCTTACTATGTGTTTCAATTCAAAACACATTGAAGATATGTAATATTATGTCCTGAATTCCTAAGCATTACACTTCAAGTCAACTGATCTTTTACAAATGTGAAAAAAATGAAAATGAACCAAAGTGAAGATAACAGTTTAGAAACACAGATCATGTACAGTACAGATATATATTACAGTATAAGAGTTTACTTTATAATGAGTTCAAAATTAAAAATAGCAAAGTCATCATATTAATTCAGATTAAAAATAAAAAGAGTACCTTATTGGGAGAAGGCAATACAAAATGTTCTCATGAGGGGCAGCCTTGGCTCAGAATAGAAATTAAGAATATAAGAGTATCCCCTTTTCCCGTAAGGATTGGAGTATAATTGGGGAGGGGGCATAAGAAAGAAGGGGGGGAGGGCATAAGAAAGAAGGGGGGGGGCAGAATTCCAAAAGGGGGAGGGACATTTTCCTGCTTTGTTCCATTTGTTTCCCTCTCACTTAGCTATGCAGAGGCCTAAATGTTCTTATGAGGGGCAGTCTTGGCTCAGAAAAGAAATGAAGATAAAATATCTTAAATCCCTTTTCCCCCTAAAGGATTATGAGTATAAAGGGGAAGGGGGCATAAGAACGTAACAGGTTTGAAGGTTTAGTTATAAAAACAGACAAAAAGAAACCACTACTTAACATTGTGTTGTACTATACTGTATATGTATTATGTTGTGTATTTACTAACACATTATGTGCACTTAAAAAAAATAAACCCACACCAGGTTTGCATTATAATTTTGTAAATAGTAGTAAAGAAATTGGCAACAATATTTAGTCTTTCTAGACTGATTGCCGTTAAATTTAAAAACAACAACAGAAGGGGGCAGAACTCCCACAGGGGCAGGATAATTGTTCCCTTTGTTCCCCCCGCACTTAGCTATGACGCTGTATGGGCACACTCTATAGTTACCATGCTTCCCCCTGACAATGTCCAGGTACTGGCACAGTCTTGGGTGATGGAGGTCTTTCAAGGCCTGGAATCGACCCAAGATCTTGATGGAGCTGGGTGTCAATGGAAGTCCATCCGAGCCACACTGGTCATTGGCATATCGTGATGCATAGAAGGTTGATACACCGATCTGCGCAACACCCAATGGCTGCATCTTTTCTTTCAAATTTCTGTAGAAAGACAGTTTGTGTTTGTAATGAATTAGAGGAGAGTTAGTTAGCTGGCTAACTTGTATTGCCATTGTTGCAATTAATGAAATCAACTGGTCTCAAGTCAAAATGTACATGTAGTGCTGCCTGGCCCTGGCGTATAAAACTCAAAAGTCAAAATGTACATGTAGTAGTGCTGCCTGGCCCTGGCGTATAAAACTCAAAAGTCAAACTCAAAGGTAAAAATATTGTCAACAGTTTCTTAACTTTCTGTCATGTTTTTACTTAAAGACTTAGCCAGTATATGTATACAGGTATGGGCTAAGCTGTGAGATGCCAGATGATAAATGAGTCCCGCAATGTCAATAAATGTATACTATATGGAGTTTATACAAAATCTTTTTCAGTTTAATTTTAAAATAAAACAAATTCATTAAATTCGCACAAAAACACAAACACACGTACCATCCAGCGTCCGCATAGATATAGATATAGTCACACACTATCTAGTCTAAGTTCTAGTCATATACAGTGGCTGTGCATTCAGAATTACATAAACACGTACAGACACAGACATACAATTGAAAAATTAATGTTTGAATTATTGTGTCATCGTCGTTTACTTAATTACTTAATCGTCGTCTTCATGAATATATTTTTTTAAGCAGTTTTATTTCTGTTTTATGGAATTTTTTAAAGAACATCTTTTTATTTCGTCATAGATCTTAATGAGAAAACAATTGAAATAGTAATTTCAATAATACATCAATATAAGGTACGAAAATACACCGCGCTGGTGGACTGTACCAAAACGGAAGAAGAAGAAGAAACATGTATCGTCTATGTGTGTGTGCTCTTTGATCACTAGTTACACGAATCTATACGAATGGGACCAGAGAAACAATCGGTTGTGGGCGTATCTTATCAAACTGTCAAATATCTCAATCAAAAATAAAACAAATACGTTCAGTATAATCTTAATCATTCATTATTCCTTTCATTTAATAAATAAATACAAATAAATACTTACTTTCCTCGAATATTTCAATATTTTACTATTTTTGTTGGAGTTCGACAAGCCTACACTAGTACAGTCGAGTTCATCAATATTCATAGCAGCTCATGAATATGCTAATTTGGTGCTCATTATGCATGCATGTACCCATTTGCGGCGACCGTGTTTGAGGAAAAGGGGGACAGTCATGACGCTGTTTTTGCCATATTACACAAGAAGTTTTACCAGAACTGTACTTAGTTCAAGATTACAGTTACGTGCTTTATCGATTTCAGGTAATATTCAAGCCGATTTACCTTAAAAAGAACTGAATCAACTCGATCCAAGTTCCTCTAGTCTTACATAACATTCCCACATACTGCAATTCATGTTAGTGAAGTTGTTGTTAGACATATCAATTTATTTATATTAAAGGTGTATTCCGGGCTGATAACACCATTCGTTATTTGAATAAGCAGAATAAGAGGCATAATTGGTGAAAATTTTATCAAAATCGGACAAGAAACACGGGAGTTATACATATTTGAACATCATGTAGTATAATGAGCGATCGTTTCAAAATTGCCGCCATATGCAACATCATTGACGAGCAACTCGCCATGGCTTTAGTACATGAATATAGCAAACATTACAGTTACGTGCTTTATCGATTTCAGGTAATATTCAAGCCGATTTACCTTAAAAAGAACTGAATCAACTCGATCCAAGTTCCTCTAGTCTTACATAACATTCCCACATACTGCAATTCATGTTAGTGAATAAGAGGCATAATTGGTGAAAATTTTATCAAAATCGGACAAGAAACACGGGAGTTATACATATTTGAACATCATGTAGTATAATGAGCGATCATTTCAAAATTGCCGCCATATGCAACATCATTGACGAGCAACTCGCCATGGCTTTAGTACATGAATATAGCAAACATCACTTCTCTGGGGTGGAATTCCCCTTTAAGGAGAACGACCGCTACTTTTCAAGATTGCCTACAGGTGCACATCTACAAAGTATATGGTCCACGTACTCAGGTGGACCATTTACACGCAATTATGGTAATAGTAATACACGGGAGATTACTATACTGTCTCTATTCATACACTGTACCGTTCATCAGTTGAACGTTGTGTGTTAGGATGCATCGGTAATGAAAACAGACGGGAAATAATCCTTTTTTTTGTACATTTTGCAATCTTCAAAACAACAAAGTCGGTAATTATTATCAAAGTATATGACTTAGGGATCACATAAACGAAAGTTTGTTTGCATTTGCTGGTAAATTTAGGGAGAAATCGGCCGACAAAAATTGTTTATGTTTTGGATAGTGCAGCAGGCGGAAGAGGTTGATCTCCACACAATGCTACTGTAATGTACCTATGTGTGTACAGGTGTAAAAATTACATTTCAAATTTTGATTTGCATTGATCTCTATGCAAATTTTCAGGGGCTCTTTTGTGATTTTGGGGGGCTTTTTGGGGCATTTCGGCGGGGCGAATTTGCCCCGAGCCCCTGTGTATTTTGTCACTGTTTCATACATATAGGGAGAATTAATTTTGAAAGTTAACAATGAAACAGGGGGGGGGGGGAAGGTATGAATGCACCCATGGGCCATGCAAATGTGTGTAAATTAGCATTGTCAGAGTTGTCAACAGCAAACATAAAGGGCATTATCTTACTTTAGACTACCTCCTCCATTCGATTGGGTTTATTTCGTTACGGCTGGGGTCATAATCCCACTCCCGTGGACTTAACATGGTGTGCACACAGAGAAAGGAGGGACCTAAACTATGATTTGTACAAAGAAAGTTGTGTTTTTAAATTAAATATTTGCTTTTATAAAACAGCATGCTAAATATATGGCAAAGCTCAATTGCAGTTATTTCTAATATAATATTTGAATATAAGCATCGTTAGTTCTGTTGAATATGACAATGTTCTCTTTGACTTTCAACTTTCATTCAGAACTGCTTCAATTCGCATTCTATTGTATCATTCGCGCTTTTCTCTTGTATCCTTTTTTATAGCTACCTCATGGAAAGCGACATCAAATCATGGTGTACCACAGAGATACATCGGTCAACCCACTCCGTACACTCACCAACATCTCTTAAAAGATGGAGAAATAACGCCAGGCATCACTTCTCAGGAATTCAAGAGGAGGAGATGGAATCTGATGGCTTCCATCAAGAAATCCATGAATGGAGACTGCCCCAATCATGTGGCTGTGATACTTGCGACTGACACAAAGTACATGACAGATGAAATACCTTACCCCTTCCGCCAGAACACAGATTTCCTCTATCTGTGTGGCTTCCAGGAGCCGACGAGTGCCTTAGTGTTGGAGAGTGTCCCCGATAGTGAGATTCCAGAGCACAGGGCAACGCTGTTTGTGCCTCAGAGAGACCCTGATAGGGAACTGTGGGATGGTCCAATGGCTGGTGTTGATGGAGCCGTTGACTTCATAGGAGTTGATAGGGCCCATGCCATCTCAGACTTGAGCGAGTACCTTGACCAGTTTGCCAGCAGGGAAAATGTTGTCATCTGGTACGACCTCTTCAGGAATGTGCATGATCATCTGCATAAGGAGGTTGTAAGCAACTTGGTTACGCCATGTAGGAACAAAGGTCACACTGTCAACATCCTGCAGCAGCTGATGCACTCCCTGCGTGTCATCAAGTCGCCAGCAGAGCTTCGCTTGATGAGGGAATCCTGCAGAATCGCATCCGAGGCTTTCGTTGAAGTGATGCGCTTCACGAAGCCTGGCGTCAACGAAGCCCACATCCACGCCAAGATGGACATGGAGGTCAGGCTGAATGGCGCGGAGTTCTTGGCGTACCCACCGGTCGTTGCTGGGGGTAACCGTGCCAATACCTTGCATTATGTGAAGAACAATCAGTCTGTTCGGGATGGTGAGATGATTTTGATGGACGCTGGATGCGAGTACCATGGATACGCTAGTGACATAACAAGGACATGGCCATGCAACGGAAGGTACATTGAATGACTGGAATATATTTTTTGTTTACTTTTTGTCCTTGCCAAATATCATTTAAATTGCTAGTAAAATTAAATATATATTTGAGATATTAAATGCTTCATCCGAAATTGATTTCTTTTTGCAGTAAGTTATATGAAAACTATTATAATATTATGATCTCAAATTTCAATTTGATGATTAATATCAAACAAATAATGGAACAAACAAATTTGTTGACTATTTTAGAATCATTTATTCTGTTTGTGTTTTTATTTCCAAATTGTTTGTATGATTTTTCCTTTGTATCCATGCATCTACAATATTTTTGATATGTTCTTGTTTCATTTCCAGGTTTAGTGATGCACAAGCTAGTCTTTATCAAGCAGTGCTAGATGTCCAGAAGGAATGTGTTGACATGTGTGCAGTTGGAACCACTCTAGACCAAATATACCATTTCATGCTTGAGGGGCTTGGCCAGAGACTACAGGATCTGGGCATCGTTCAAAGTGGGTTAAGCAATGCAGATCTCCGTAGAGTAAGTTATTTTATTTCATATCATTGTAGTAAATTACTTAAAATAACGAGAGCACTACATACCTATTTGTTCTTCTTTTCCATATGAAGTGCAAGTATATTCAGGCAAGGCCAGAGATAATATTTTCACAGCATAATTGACTTATTTGATAGCACAATATGTGACAAAATGTTTAAAAACAAATCTTAATATTTGCATTATAAGCTTTATGCAGGCATAAACCTTAACAATACTGAATACTTTTATCCTTCAGATGGCCAAGAAATACTGTCCTCATCACCTTGGCCACTACCTGGGCATGGACACACACGACACTCCTCGTGTCTCCCGTAGCAACCAGCTGCAGTCAGGGATGATTGTAACAGTTGAGCCTGGTGAGTCCCCCGCAAAAAAAAAAAATTAAAAATAAATAAATTAAACATACCGTAAACCGGGGTGACTTTGGCACCCGGGGTGACTTTTGCCACTTTTTTAGAAGGATGTATTTTCATCAGGTCTCACTCTTCAGAACTAATTTTTTATTCTAAACATTATCCTATAGGACTACATTAGAAACAATAAGAAATTTGTTCTGAAAAGTGATGCTTGATGAAAATACATTCATCTCAAAAAGTGGCCAAAGTCACCCCGGGTGCCAAAGTCACCCCGGTTTACGGTAATAATAATAATAACAATAAACAAACACAAATAACAACAGCAACAAGAACATTTTCATCAACACCAACAAAATCAACAGCAGCAATAGCAACAATAAAAATGACATCCGCTGTGTGTTTTGTTTGTAAAATTACGATTTTATTATTGTGTGATTTAATAGGCATATATCCATGGAACAATATGCTGTGCATTAATAAAATGTGCATGATAATGCCCTATAACATGCTGATTAGTATATTTCACTTTTATTGATGAATATATCATATGTTACAGTTGTTGGACAACCATTTTATTGCCATATGATCATGAGTTATCCAACATATTACTTATCTTGTTTTCTCCATTGCCTGTTTCTAAGACAGGGCTATATATTCCAGCCAGCAATATATGTTTTATGTATTTTATCATGACTTTGCCAATGTTAATTTTTTTTTTCTTCTTCAAATTCAACTTTTTTCTCTTCAGGAGTATTTTTTCCTGCCATTGATGTAGACCTTCATAAACATTTCAGGAGAATCAGTATACGCATGGACATAATTCATCATGACTTTGTCAAGTAATATTTCTTTCTCTGTCTTGGTAAACTTTTCTCTCTGACAGGGCTTTATATTCCAGCCAGTGATAATGATGTTCCTGAGCACTTCCGGGGAATCGGTATCCGCATCGAAGATGACATTCTCATCACTGATCAAGGACGAGACGTTCTCACTGAAGAGTGTCCCAAGGAGATGTCGGAAATCGAAAGCATCATGAGTGACAATGACTGATGTATCTGATTCATTCAAAATCATGACCATGGGATGCTGTGATATTTGTGACCGGCTATAGCAAAACCTGGCACTTGTTGGTAAAAATCAAAATGTATATTTTCACACCATTGGAAAGGCTTCATCACAAGCTTTCATATGATGCTTTGTTCTAACTAATTGGTCAATAATTGGCGAAGATATGATTGTTTCAATTTTACAATCATAGGTCTTTTACATACGTTGTGTGAACTTAAAATGCCCATTTCTTCAAAACATGAATTATCGACAAGTCCTAGGTTTTGCTATTAGTGGGTCACATTTGCTCCGGGACAATTGCTTTGCTTCTAAATGTTCGGAAACCAACAAAGATTTGAACCCTAACCGAACCCTAACTCTAACATTTATCTGAACCCGAACTCTCACATCTTACTGATGAATGTCCGAAGGAAATGGTGGATAGTGAAAGCATCATGAGCGACAATGACTGACAAATCTGATTCATTCAGATTCTTGACCATGGGACAATTGCTCTGCTACTGAATTTGTGTAAACCCACAAAAAATTGTACCTACATACCTTAACACTAACCCTTATTAGAAACCTTATCTGAACCCTAACCCTGACTTTCACGATTGTGGCGATCATAGATTGAGTATAGTTAGGTCAGATATCTCATGGTGCTGTGTGACTTACAAAAATCAATTGAACTTGCTCATAATGTTGCATGATTGCTTAGTTTATTATCATACCTCGTGCTAGCTACTTTTTCCAGCCAACTGAATTATTCAGAAATAACTATGTTCATATCATTTATACATGTTGTCTTGAAACTTTAGATGCATGTCAACCTGTAGGACAATGAAATCCAGACAAATTGTTGTATGCACTATAAGACACTAAATAGGATGAATAGTCCCTGAAAATTTGAGCACAATCGGTCAAGGAATAAGAAAACTATGGCTCTTTGAAAAGAGCCATTTATTTCTTTGAGTGACTCATATTGGCAATGCACTTTGGCATAGTTGTGGACTACTCCCCATACATTTTGTACACAAAATTTCAATTTTGTTCAATTTTCTCAAAATTTATGTTTACCCTTCGTTTGAGTTATATGGTTTGTAGAATTCATTTATACATAACATATCATGAGTTGGGGGAATGGAAAAGTGTGACTATGAAGAAAACTATAAAAAATGGGAACATTTGTGTACAAAACATATGGGGAGTAGACGAGTAGTCCACACACTTATGCCAATTTGAGTTCCCCATAGGAATAAATGGACATTTGCAAAGAGCCATAGTTTTCTTGTTTCTTGCCCAATTATGCTCTAACTTTCAGAGATTATTCCTCCTAATCTTTTCAAGTTTATGAAAGCTTGGGTTTCATTGTCCTTTAGATGTATTCCCAAATCATGATTTTAAGTTTATGCTATTGCAATCCGACCCAAAATTTTATCAAAACTAAGCATGCAATATACAGTATATATTGGGATGTGTTGTTGACATTGATGCATTTTTACACTTGTAGCTAAAAAGGGTAATACAAATCTCAGCCTTACACAGCAAGAATTTGCTTAAAAACTCTATTTACCAGTCACTTTCAAATCAAATCAAATGCAAAGTACAGTGCTGCTGTTTACTATAGCCATTCAGTATTATTGAAAATATCAAACAACAATTAAAATATGATATATTTGATCTCAAAATGTGATCCATTAACTTTGTCAAATTCAACCAAAATCACTTGGAGCTTTCACACTTCTCTTGTACCTTGTTTGGATTATGGCAACAGAAGAAAACGTGGGATATGATTTTCCAAATTGTCTTCTTAGTTATGGAGATATTTAAGATTGAATTGAAAAGCGTTCTGGAACGCCAGATAATGCAACCTATGAAATCTATGAAATTTTACTTGCCCGACTTCAATTTTAACTTGTCCCGGGCAATCATCAAGTGCTTTTGTCAAGCAGTGATTTATATATATGTATTTCTTTTCCAAGTGTTATAACTCAATTGGTACAAGAACATGGATCACTGCAAAGAAACACATTTGTAATTAAACCTTTTACATTTTTGTAATGATGCAATGATCAATGTTAATACAGAATATGGTTGTATACTGCATTTCGTTAATATGCCTTATTCATACAATATATTAATTATAGTTTGAGGTTTGTCATTATGGACTTACCAATTATTGAGTTTTATCAATAAGTATAATATCATGATTTAAATATTGTTTTAATAAGTTTGAAATCTTATGTAAAAATGTAAAGCATTATGTTTGTCCATTTAGTTTGATGAACCATGGAACTGTATACTATAATTACAAACAGTAATATTTCATGGTGTCTTAAAAATACAATATGCATCAATTATGTGTGTGAAATTATTAATCTGATGTATTTTGTATATACATGTATATGTGAAATAAAGGTTCTGAAAATAAGTTACCTACCATACATTTGACCAATATTTTGTTTGTTTTTTTCATTCAAGGTGAAAAATTACTATTGCATTGTATGCTAGCTATTGGGTACTTGTTGATATATGTACGGCCACCAGTCATAGCGTGGTTGGACTGATTTGGGGGCACACCTTATATTTCTTAGTTTTTTTTTTCAAAAATGTTTCCTTTATGTTTTTTTTGTATTTCCTATGGGGTGGGCCTGTGCCCCCCCCCCCCTCGTAGCTACGTCACTGATAGCCTGAAATCATGATGTTATACGATATGTGTAAACTAAAAAACTGTTGATAACAATGATGTATGTAGTTTGCATGTGTGTGTGTGTGTGTGTGTGTGTGTGCGTGAGTGTGTTGGTGGGTTTGTGTGTATGTGTGAGTGCGTGTTTGTATGTGTGTTTGTGTGCATGTGCATTTGTCTATGCTGCAGTATGTATATGTTGTTTGTGTGTGTGTGTGTATGTATCTGTGGGTGTTTAGTGTTTAAATACCCCTGTACATTATGTTTAATGATGATATAACTATACTCCTCACAAAAAGTTCCGCAATCCAAGTTTCAGCATTCATATCTCTCTTATTACTTAATTACCGTTTATGAATGTGGTATCATTGGAAAGCTTGTATTCTCCCCTTTACATTGATATGACATTTGCTATGAATATTTCATCATGGAATGTGCATGACACTCGAATATGGGGCAAAGTCAAAAGTGAAATGTCACAAAATGCATTGATATTGTCAACGGTGTACCCTTCTTTTGTTGGGAGAATAAAGTGTTCTGAATAATGTTAAGTCGGTCATGCGTGAATGACAATGGTTTATTATCATTTTATTTGGAAGATGAACTGTGTCTTAATGATTTCGAGGGGTGCAATTACGTTTCTCTATGTTGTTAGGAAGATGTATTGTGTTTTATTGACTGATTGAGAAATTATCATTACTTTTGATTTGCATAGGATTGTTGCAAATATTTCCGAAATTTAAGTTTGAGCGTTCATATCTCTCCTATTACTTTAGTACTGTTCATAAATTTGGTATCATTGGAATGCTTGTTTACACCCCTTTACATTGGTATGACATTTGTTACGGATTTTGTAACATGGAATGTGCATTACATCGGAATATGGGTCAAAAGTGACATGTTGCAAAATGCATTGATTTTGTCAATAATTTATGATTTATCATGCAATTGGAAGAATGAGATGTTTTTAATGATGTTGAGGCGATAATGCATGATGTCAATGGCGTATTATCATTTCCCCTGGAGGATGGAATGATTTTGAAGTGGTCATAAATACAATTATGATTTTTACTGTTGTTTGGACAACGCAAAAGTGACGTTTGTTCTGTAATTGTGGTAAACAACTGACAAACTTGCGGCAATAGTGTGTAAAAGTCAAACATAATGATAATTTCTCAATAAGTCAATAAAACACATTACATCTTCCTAACAACATACACAAACGTTATTGCACCACCTCAAATTCATAAAGAAACATTTCATCCCCCATAGAAAATGATCATTCGCCATTGACATTCACGCATGACCAATTTAACATCATTCAGAACACTTTATTCTCCTAACAAAAGGAGGGTATACACTGTTGACAATATCAATGCATTTTGTGACATTTCACTTTTGACTTTGCCCCATATTCGAGTGTCATGCACATTCCATGATAAAATATTCATAGCAAATGTCATATCAATGGAAAGGGGAGAATACAAGCGTTCTAATGATACCAAATTCATAAACGGTAATTAAGTAATAAGAGAGATATGAACGCTCAAACTTGGATTGCGGAACTTTTTGTGAGGAGTATATACGTTCGTAGATCAAAAACCTGATAAAAATGCAAACGGATTTAATACACGCATCATTTACCTCATTCTTCAACACTTTCAAAAATCTATTTTATATAACAACCTTTACATGTTAATATTTCATAACTAAAATAAGTTAGTCAAACATTGTTCATGAAAAGAAATTAGTTTATTTCATTATGTCTTATGTTCAAACAATACTTAAAGCTGCATTACATTACATCAAGTTATATCAATCACTTTTACATTGTGCCATATTATTTGTAATAATTCTCTTAAAAATGTATTTTCGAAAGGTATTATCTTCATAAAACATAATTTTATTCATTTGTCTTAATACAATATTCATAATTGTTAAATTTGCTACAGGTACTCTTACATTTCGGAATCATTACATACGAAAATAATTCCTATTTTCAAGAGTGATTTTATAATTAAATTATGACTATATTTTAAGTTACGGGAAGCATATAAATGGTCTTTATCTTCAAAGCAGTATATACAAAATATGAATTTATTGTTAAATGCAAACAAATTAAGTTTGAAAGTTACATGCGCGCCGCAGAGATTTCAAAGCAAGATTTCATAGCAAGTTAGCCCGTTTTCGCCGGGTTGTAAAACTGGGTATATAGCCTATACGTATACTATTACACAACATTTTCATTTCCAGCATTTTATTACTCAAATAGTCAATTTCAAAGTAATTTGTTTCCAACTCTTTACAGATTAGTTATAATGTTACATACGTTTACATGTTATAGTTAAAAGGGTATTTGTGAGTGGGGACGTTTCCCTTATATAACATTGCTATAAATTAGCTTTAACAAAACATCATTATTATCCACAAGACCACAACCAAACAAGGTAGTGCACAATATATTGCAATGCACGTGTAAATTGTCCTTTTTTTTCTTCAAGAAATAACTTCCTTATAATTTTATAGCTATAAAAGAGCGCGCCATTTGCAGTATAACTTATTTTAGATAAATTCTACATTGAGTTTTTATTTCAGTTATGTACGATATATTCTAACATATAAATCATTATTTATTTATTCAAATCAATCAAATGTTACAAAGAAGGGTTGAAACCCAGGTCCATGGCAGAAGTTGAAAATAAATTCGCATTCTGCAATTGGCAGGGTGAACAGGATATTACATACAGACAGAATAACTGGAACAGTTTACAAATTAATAAAAACATACAAATATACACATTTTCTCGCGAAATTATACATGTATGTAACAAACAAATTCTTATTCCTTTTTTTGTTATACAAGTGTATTTTATCACTCATTACAACTTTTCCTAAGTTTATAAAAAATAAATAAAAAAATAAAAATAAAAAAATAAAAAAATTAAAAAAAGGTAAGTAGCATAATTATGCGATTATTCAAACAACAACCAACCAATGTATTTATCATTATTAAGAAGAATTAACCTACAATTAATATTTCATTTTCATATAATGAAAGTGTATTTTATCAATCATTACAACCTTTCGTAAGTTCTTTTTTCAAGAGGCTACCCAGCTAGCCACCTGACGTTGGGCCGATGTCGGAATTTGGTTGCCGGATGTCGGCATATCGCCGTTGGCTCGAGGTTAAAATGTCCGCCAGCCCAACATCGTCACGACGTCATTTTTGTGATATATTGGCATAAGGTCATTTTCCGACAATGGCCCAACATCATGTCATGAGATGATGTTGGGCCATTGTCGGAAAATGACGTTATGCCAATATATCACAAAAATGACGTCGTGACGATGTTGGGCTGGCGGACATTTTAACCTCGAGCCAACGGCGATATGCCGACATCCGGCAACCAAATTCCGACATCGGCCCAACGTCAGGTGGCTAGCTGGGTAATAGCTTGATTATAAATTAATTCAAACAACAACAACAACAATCAAACAATGTACTTATCATTATTACAAATAAGTAACCTACAATTAATAAATCCTTTTTGAGGCGTGGCTATCTATAGAGCTCTACACAATTTTAATGAATATAATGCATTATTGTACTACTTATAATAAAACAATAATCAAACTATGAATCAACCAGTGCAGATCGAAACAAGAGTATATCGAGCTATATCATTATTCAGCATTTGTTTTAAAAAGTATCATTAATGGCTTTTGACTAATATTAATATTTCCTTTTCATATTTTATAAAATTCAAGTATATTTTATTAATCATTAAAACTTATAAGTTTTTTTTCTTTATCTAAGAAGCTAAGTATAGATTAATTATAAATTAATTCAAACAACAACAACAATGAAACAATGTACTTATTATTTTCACGAATAAGTAACCTACAATTAATATTTCTGTTTTGTGGCGTGCCTATCTATAGAGCTCTACATGAACTTAATAATTATGTACTAATTATAATGACACAATAATCAAACTATGAATCAACCAGTGCAGAACGAATCCAGAGTATACCGAGCTATATCATTATTCAGCATATGAGATGTATAATTAATGGATATTGGCTAATATCAACAAATCAACAAAGTATATTATAATTTCATAAACAATAACTCTTTATAGCTGTATTTGTGTTATATGTCAATATCCAATAAGTAGGAAGTGTCATTAATGTTGACAAAATACATTGTTATTACCTCTCTAAAAATCTGTGTTCAAGAATAGAAGGCTAAATAATGAGAGGGTGTTGAGAAACACTCCATTAAGTTAAGTACTTCTACATGTTAAGCATTCGTGCGTCATTCCACTGGGGTTCGTTTCTCGCATTGAACACTGCATATGAGGTTACAAGAGCCATTTTACTCAGCCCGTTGCATGTTAATTTTTGTTGTTTCCTATAAGGCCACACATCTTCAAAAGCTCTTGGAGTCTCCCTTTATTTTCCTTTGAAACTAGTCCCCTTGACCCAACTTCAAAGCACACCAATTGGCATGTGTATCTAGCCCGCGGTTTGATATCGTTAACCAGAGCCGTGTATTTATTTACTTTATAAGTATGACTCCTTGACATGTTAGGTTCGAATGGGACAGATAATTCAAATATGAGTATTTCCTTCTTCCTCTCATCAATTAAAACCATATCTGGGCGATCAGTGGTTGGGAGAATATGGATAGGGATTGTTCTTGTTTCGTTACCCGGGAGGTCGACATTTACCTGGATATCACCATTTTGTACCTGATCAGATGTGACTACCAATTGCCAAATATAATTCAGAATACTTCATGTGTACCTGCCCTGATTTAACATGGTGTTACAACAATTCAAAATATGATGTAGTGTCTGCATATTGTTACACAAATTACAATTTCCAGACTGGCGCTTTCCCCACCTATGTAAGTTTATGAATGTGGAAAGAGCGTCAATCGAAGCACGTACTGCAAAACTCGAGACACTACGTGGAAGACTGTATATTATACTTTATAGTTTAAACATTTGGTACCATTTATTTACATGTTGTATGCGATCCAACAGGCCGCCAACGATTATACATCGGTATACATCTCAATACAAGAGCAATTGTCGGCATCAAATACCGGCCTACCAATTGTTTCGTTTAATTGTTCCATCGCTATTATGACAATCTTGATCTGTCATAGTTCAAACGCCAACGTGACATCATTATCTAGTTATATAAATGCATCAAAAATATTATATATTATGTAAATTCATGCATGTGATAAAAGTAGTATATGCGGCTAATCAAAATTTCTTTGTAAAGCAAAATAGGACGATATCTTAATACTATTGATCGTATAAAGATAGAAAATGTATATCTAACAGTGTATTGGTAATGTCACTTCATTTTATGCCCCAATTGAACATTTCATTTTGCATTGAGTAAAATTGGAAGAGACATTAATAGGAAAAAAACATTTACCCATAATATACGATGCATCTCGCAGTACTGGCGGGGTCAGGATCAAATAAGGAGTGTTCTTTGCCATGAAATTGAATTAATGCTATTGATAGAAGGGAAAATGATCAGTTCCAACACGCTGCAAAGGACTTGTACGTCGTTTTCCTGAAATAGCATTTCAAATACCAAAGAAAGGAACGTTCCGTGATGGTAACACTTTCAATTAATTTACATCGCAAGAAAATTTGGCCAGTTTTACACCTAAATTCCCTTATCATAATAGTGTTAATTGTTTTTTTTCCCTAAATATAAGATTTCTGTTTCTATTTTGGGCCAATAAAGCTGCGACGCGACACCACCATGCTGGATACTCGGGAAGGCATCGAAAATGACAGGTGGCGTAGCTATACCTGGAGCATGCACGCCCCCCCCCCCCCCCCCATCACCTCCCGGCCCGACCTCCCTCTGTCCCTGTTAATGACAAAACAATAACAAAACATGAGGGTAAATGTTCTATAAAATAAAGAAATACGCTATGGCGTAGTGCCCGCAATAATTCGCGTATCCCCCAAATTATTTCCAAGTGCACCACGCTACGCCACTGTTCTGAGCGATTGTATGATCGTAATATTATATTATATGATCTTCCAACAAAATAATCGAGATACATGACTAGTCTATTGTATATCGAAATTATGTTTTAGATGTCACAATATAATACAGAACGTCAGATAGCTCAAGTTTGGTAAAAACTATGACGAAGGCTGTATAGATAACATTCGAAAATTACTAGTATGGAGTAACGGAGTTATTAGTGATCAAACGTTATAACACGTTTCGTCTTCAAAACCATAGGCGTAGGAGGCGGGGGGGGGGGGGGGGGGGGGCTGGGGCTACACCTCTCCCCCCCCCCCCCTGGAGTTTTGAAAATGGCCATATTCGGGCAGAAAGCCCATGCAATTCGGGCGAAACCATGCCATATTCGGGCGAACTCATGTTACATTCGGGCAAAGTCATCTTTTTCCCCATCAACACCGTCTCATTCTCGGGCAAAATCGTGTTATTTTCGGACTAAGGCCATCGAAATTGGGCAAAATACCTCAGCCCCCTGACAACAAATTTTCAGCAAAGACCATTATTATGTATGATTACGAGATCACAACCAAATTAACCTTCGTGGAGCTTTTGAGGCATTTCATTTAAATTCGCCACTATGTTGCCGTCATTATGAGTGTCTGCATGTTTTGTACGTGAAATTTAATCCTCAAATATATTTTTGATGTACTATGGTGTAATTAAGGCATGGTAAGAATGAATATCTACATTTTTATGCAAATCGCAAAACTAAGTGAAAACATATACTGATTATGTGACATTTATTTCTCACATGAAAGGCCAGAGATTGCAATAGTCCATGATGCCGGGGATTTCACAATATGTGACAATGTCGACATAATGTCACAGTTCTTCATAACGATCAATAACATTTCTTATTTAAACCGATTTCACACATGTACATATTTGAAAAAAAGAATATCTTGCAGAATACAATATGCAACAAAAAACAATAAATTATTTAATCAGTCAATCAATCACTCCACCAATCAATTAATAAATCAATCAATAAATAAGTCAATCAATCAATCAATCATTCGATCAATCAATCAATCAATCAATCAATCAATCAATCAATCATCATTCAATCGATCGATCAAACATTCAATCAATCAATCCACCAATCAATCAATCAATCAATCAATCAATCAATCAATCAATCAATCAATCAATCAATCAATCAATCAATCAGAGTTAATCAATCAATCGATCAATCAATCAATCATTCGATCGATCAGTCAATCAATCAATTAATCAATCATTCGATCAATCAATCAATCAATCAATCAATCAATCAATCAATCAATCAATCAATCAATCATCATCATTCAATCAATCAATCAATCAATCAGTCAGTCAATCAATCAATCTATCAATCAATCAATCAATCAATCAATCAATCAATCAATCAATCAATCAATCAATCAATCAATCAATCAATCATTCAAGCAAGCAAGCAATCAATCAATGATGATCAATTTGCCGACGAGCACCATCTCATTCTCTAACCAATGTATCCATCTATTCATCCATCAATCAACTTATTATCACGACAAATCACCCAATTCTTCATCTAGAGAATTGTACATGAAGAACCCTGCTCTTCGGCGTGCTTCATCACTTTGTCGGCCACCATCGTACACTCATTGAGGATCTCCAGCAGTTCCACGTGCTTCTCGGCATCGTACCCGTGGTTCTTGCTCGTGTAGTTCTCGATCTCGTGCACGTACTCGATATTAAGATCATGTAGGCCCCCTTTGAAGATGTCGATCTCCTGGGGATTGGGTGTCGACTTCTTGTGAGTGATCACAATAATCGGAGGTTCTCCTATTAATAAAGACAATAATAACGGTTATTACTTTGTTGAGTAGCATAGCAATATAACGATGTTGGGCATCGATCGGTTTGGCTCTCGGGTCCTACTCGATCGTGCCACAAAACCTTTCTGGTCAATCCCTAGACCATAACAATAACACTTGCCCTATAACTAACCCCAAGCCAATTCAATTCAATTACATTTTTGTTTATTGACAAAATCACTGAGTAAAAAGTCCGAAGACTGAACAACTCCGTTTACAATGTATAATATATTAAAAGATTACACAAGGTACAAAAACATGGATTATATTATGTACAAATTAAATAATTAATAAGTTAAAATAGAAATTTGTTATGGCCTACCAAAGCAAAATTGCAATTTAAAAAAACAAATAAATTCAGCAAGAGATAGCAAATAAATATATAAACGCATACTATTATAGTCTAATACATTGTACATACTACTCCCATGATAATAACTCAACAGAGTACTAAGTCAAATATAACAAGGTTGTACAAAGTTAAAGTGGGGAAAATATGTAAAGTTATACAAAAATATTCAAAGCTTAAACCATCAATACCAACAAGTAAGAAGATGAGTATTTTAAGTAACACATTCAATATCAAAAGCCTAAAAGGTGAGTTTTTAAACATAACCCATCCAAAATATGAGCAAGAACAAAATAGGCCTACTATAAAGAATACCATGTATTTCTAAAATAAAAAATAATTTTAAAAATGTACATATTTTCTATCATTGCTAGTGAAGGCACAATTTATTCCAAATTAAAGCATTACTTCAACAAAAAATAATTTACCACTAAATATCAAGGAATCTGGTAACTTTGTTGACATCTGGTAATATGACCACGTCCACGAATACAACAAGGTAGGCTATGTGAGAACTGCCAGAGTTCTAAGAAAGTTTGATGGATTTTGACAATGTAAAATTATCTTAATATTAGATCCCAACCTTAACTTTTATGAGTGATTAAAAGTGAGCAAAGAAAAATAGGCTTCGCCGGGAATCGAACCCGAGACCGCCGGATTGCTAGACCGGTGCTCAAACCATCAAGCCACGAAGACTTTGTATGGTGGGCGTTCCCATGAACTTTTATTGATAGGATACGGTGGCAATAAAACCACATAGAATATGCCGTATCAACATAACATTCGGTACCTGTCATCATCACGATCGTTTCGACGAGTTCTTTCATGTCAGAAGGTCTCATCGTAAGGCTTGTGGCACTGCATTAAAACAAAGGTTATTTATCATAAATACAATTATAGTTTCCTCAGTCAGTAATTCGCTAGAATATGTCTTACACAAAAATTATGATTACAAAGAGTACACTATAGGATTTGGATTGTGTAAAAACGTATGTCGCAATTGTACTCCATTCCGTATCACCACGTGTCTATTCTTTAGGTAATTAGGATGATGTAGTTAGGCCTACATATTATTTTTGTTTTTAGGTTGTTCTTTTTTGCTTTGTCTAGAATATAATATTATAATGTTACCTCAGGACGATGATAGTGCAGTGAAGTTTCCACTCTTCTTTGGCGGCATACGCTCTTTTAAGGCCAGCCACCATCCTCTTGAAATACCCACCATCCCAAACTACCTCCGACCTATCTGGGGTTGCACCAGCTGTTAGATACAATCAAAATAATCAAATTGTTATGGTTCTTTATATACATTTGATATGATACATGTATATTTAAAGGGATCTAGTAACTTTGTTGGCAAGTGCAAAAAGTGATGGGTGATTAATAAAAATGTGTATTGGAGTGATCTGATATGTCCAGAAAGTAATGTGTGAACATTTCACTGTAATTGGATTTTGTGGGGGCCGAGATATGAGCAAAATTGCAACGTGATATTCACTAACTCATGTACTTATACTTTGTACACGGCTTAAAATTATCCCGTAGACACTTTCATATCTGAACACTTCAATCGTAAATATCTTTTGAACGAAATGTATATTAGAAAAGCCGAAACCTGCCCGTGCTTTTATTGATAATATGAATAAAACTATAGGTATGAGAGAACCACTAGAGTTCCAAGTAAGTTTTGAGGATTTGGACAATATTACTAAGTCCCTTTAATGTTATTTATTCAAGGTCGATATGGTTCGTATAATTATACACTTGATATAAGATTAGCCCAACTGCATGCACGACGTCAAACATGTCAGTGGCGCATAATACTAGTATATAGCCCGGTCACATATCAACGGATTGCGTAAACGGACGTCAAACGGAGAGCTAAATTTTCCATCCGTTCGCCCGTCCGTTCGTCTCCGTTCGTATGCGTTTCTTGTCCGTTCCTTGTCCGGTGATGTACGTTGTTCTATGTTTTGTACATAAAGCAATGGAGACGTCTGTCATCACCGGATAATTTCATTTCGAAAATTTTCTATTCGTTGGTCATTCGTTTCCGCTATCCGTTGATATCTGACCGGGCCAAACAACCGCACTAGCTATAGCTCTATTCTATTAAAGTACTGTAGGTAATTTGCTAAACGTATTAAACACGAGATTATTCTTGTTGCTAATTACTAAAATGCCTGGCGCTCTTTAAAAAGCAAGATGCGTATAAGTGCATGGGGGTGCTTGACGATGGTGTTCTACGGTATAACCATAATTATTTATTGACTAATTAATGAACATGTATTGCTTCTGGGAGACTTATATAGTTACGATGGATACGGGCCCTGATTACCGATTTGATTGACGACTTCCGACATGATTTTCCCGCTAAAATCCACCATCCCCCTGTTGTCGCAGATATCTAGGTATTCGTTGATGTCATATGCAATTTTCTTCATCGTCATTGTTCGTTCTGTCGCGAAGGCCTCAGGTGCTTCTCCGCGCCAGATACCGTTGGGAGCGGCAGCTGTCCCCGCGGCTGTCGCGTACAAGATGGAATTGATGAAAGCCGACTTCCCTACACCAGGAGCGCCGAAGAGACCAATCCGGGTAGCCTTTGGCGGCTTCCGCGGACGCTTGCTCCTGACCCGGATAGTATCCCCTGGTCTGTAGTATCCAAGGACTTCCTTCATTTCCTTGATTCGCTCCTTGTCATCGTTTTGGGATGTGGGTGAGGCAGCACCGACTTCCAAATTATCACTGCCGACCACTGTGTCGATGTAAGATGGTGGTAGATCTGAAGCAGCCATGTTGTATTATTATGTACTTATTAACATAAACTTCGGACTGCCTGCGAGGTTGCTCCGTTCCGCTTCCGTTTGTTTGAAAATTGAGATTTCATATATTGAGTTATAAATAATATAACAATATACGAAATCAGCTACGAAATCAGTGCCCTGTATGATGTATCCAGCATGCCAAAACGTCGATAGAGATTATAATTGCCAAAATTTAGCCAATTTAGCCAAAATTAGAAACATGTATCCATCAATTATTAATCTTTACTGGAAACACGAGAACGGCCAAGTCATAGGTCATTGATATCAATATTCAAATAACCTCAAGTCTTACTTCATGAACTTGAAATAATGTACAAATTGTAATGGCAATTCAATGCACCCAGAAACATGGCGTCTTGCCAAACGGGGGAATTCAAATGTTGATTTACGGATACATCGATGTAATGCATGGGGGAATCCCCGTATAGGCTACATGACCGGTCTGTCTAGTAATATATTTTGCTGAACTTGGGTTCACATTTTAGTTGATTGTATCCCTGTTTCTTCAGAAATTACATACGCATTTATGATGCATTTGACCTTGTATTTGTTTTTGTTCATCAATGATATAGTAGGAATGCCCATAAGACATACGTTATAACTTTCATTATGCCGTACAAGATTTAAATTGAATATTCTGTATTTATAATGACTGTGTCTCTTTCTGTAGGGGAAAAATAATAATAACGAAGTAGCAATCGGTCCCCGAATCGGTCCCAGGTAATCACACAAGTGCTTATGTCAAGCCTTGATTTATAACATTCAATCCCTTTTCTAAAATCATCATTATCATACCTCGATGGTATCAAGAACATAGGGATGCTGCAAAGAAACATATTTTTAATCAACCCTTTCTTTTTTCTAATTCTTAATCATTTGATTAATGTTAATTTAGAATATTGTTGTATGCTGTATTCTGTTGAAATGCCTTTAGTTATTAATACAGTATATTCATTATAGTTTGTGGTTGATCATCATGGACATCATCGCGTGTGTGGTGGTGGGGGATGCTTGTTTGTGTGTGTGTGTGTGTGCGTGTGTGCGTGTGTGCGTGTGTGCGTGTGTGCGTGTGTGCGTGTGTGCGTGTGTGCGTGTGTGCGTGTGTGCGTGTGTGCGTGTGTGCGTGTGTGCGTGTGTGCGTGCGTGCGTGCGTGCGCGCGCGTGCGCGCGTGTGCGCGTGTGCGCGTGTGTGCGTGTGTGTGTGTGTATATATATACGTATATATATATATAATGCAAAGAATAATCATAAATGATTGAGAAGGAAGAATAATAGGCGTAGCTTAATAAGCATTGTTCCTCCCTTTAATCCTCCAAATGAAAAAAGGCACTGGTCGAAAAATTGGTCTCCGCCAGGACGCGAACCCGGGTCTCCAGCTTGGAACGCTGACGCCTTAACCACTGGGCCAGGGCCAGGGCATAATGGCCTGCCCGGAGGGGGGAAGAGGGGAAAAAGAGAGGGGAAAAGAGAAAAGGAAGAGGGGAAGAGAGGGGAGAAGAGAAAAAAATGAGAAAAACTGGAAAAATCAACAAAATAGCTTACATTCCGGGACTTTTAGACATTCTTTTGAATTTTCCCTAGTTTGAAAACCTCACCGCTTACAGATGTCCCTTAATTCCCACTTGCCCAATTGTCCGGGGCAAGTAAAACAATATGATTTCCAATGCAAATATAATTTTTGCCTGAAAATGCAGATTAGGTATTTTTCTTGCAATTTTGAAAGTCGATTGTATTTCCCTTTGTTTGTTAACTGTTGTATAAATAATTATACACATAATTAGTGGCGTACCCATGATTTTTCAAGGGGGGGGGGTGATTATTTTGTCGACCAAAATTTATGAGGGGGTGGTGCGGCCGGTTAAGATTTTTTGAGGGGGGGGGGAGTGTCGGTGCAGATTTTTGAGGGGGGGGGGGGGTTGTCGGTGAAGTTTTTTCGAGGGGGGGGGGGGTGTTGGTGAAGCTTTTTTCGAGGGATGGTGATGGTGAAGATTTTTCAAGGGGGGGGGTGTCGGAGAAGATTTTTTCGAGGGGGCGGTGTAGGTGATGATTTTTCGAGGGGGTGTCAGTGAAAGACCACTTACATTTTGTAAAGGGGGGGGGAGGGGGTTGAACCCCCGTTAATAATTGTATTATTTAAATCTTTGCCTAAATCAAATACAATTTACATAATAATTGTTTCTTCAAAGGAGAGCAAGGAAGATAATATATTTAATATTATATTTATATGTCTTGACGTTCTTCTTGTGAATATATTTAACACTATTTGTGATGTTTTAAAAACAATTTACTTTTATATTATCGCAATTATTGAAACTAGTACTTTTAATATTAGTTATCAAACAAACATAAACATTCACACACCCATGCACATACAAACAACAAACCTAAACATTCACGCATGCACATACAAATAACAAACACACACACACACCCGTTAACACACACGCACCGTCGCACGCACGCACAAACATACATACACACATGCACACAATCATACACATATGCACACACACACACACACACGCACACACACAAACACATCTGCAAACACAAACACACACAGAACCATACATATAAGCACACACGCAACATATGCATACACACAACCATACACATACCCACACAAACAGTTCTTCAAAACATAGAAAAAATAGACACTCAAAACTTGAGGTGTAATAAAACCAAAGAATAATTTTGTAATAAAGAATACTGTAACTAACAAACCGTGCAACTCAAAATTGTAAACTTGTTCGCAACAATCACAAACCCATCTTCTAAAAAAATACATCAATATAAAAACAAGATTAAATAATAACTTCATATGCATCAAACTAATCAAATCCAAGCCAGAATTCATAATATATTCCGGCTTTAAAAAATAAGCCGATCATAATCAATAAATTTATATTAAACATATTTATAATTAACTGTCAAACTCGGGTTTCTTCTCTTAGGGATACACTGTGTACAGATTTGAAATATCTTATGGCAAGAATTCAGTTGTATAATTTCTTTGTGATGAAATTCATCAATGGTGGTTCCCTTTAGCGAGATAATTACACTTGCCCTTTAAATGGAAAGGTTTTCATGTTCATCTATCAAACAGATCTTGATATATTGTCAAACAGTTTTACACCAATTATAATGAGCTCTGTGGCCACTAACAATTCAAAACCCCAAATAATATTACAGCAATTCATTTACTTTTTCAATTCACTTTACAATTCATTTAATGCACTTATAAACTGTCCTTTTGTAAGCCCAATTTAAGAATATAAGTGCTAGTTTAAACAGATTAGTACTTGAATTATCTTTGTGTGGAATTATATTGATATTTAGAGCTCAAAATAATAAACAGACGATACACAAATTCAAACAGTCTAGCATCTGCCTACCCATAGTTGTATTTTGTGTTTGTACTTGATAATCACAAACCAAATATTAGATTTATCATTGGTTAAGCACAATTACAGTGATTCAATCATATTTGTAGTTAACATGGTGATTTTACTTTTAACTTTGTGAAAAGCTGACAATAATCCATGATAAATTAATTCAAGATATAAAGAAGATAAGCCCTAGAGTCAGACTACAAAGTGATTATTTTCTTACATTACATGAATACTGCACCACTGGTAAGTTTAATATTTCACAAGCTTGTAGATAGTATCCTTTCAATTATAGCATGCTTTACTGAACTTGAAGATGCCAGCTAAAGCGGATACTAAATTATATATTAATAATCTTCTAATCTGGAATCTCATGAGATTGTGAGCCCATTTTTTGTTTGTATTTACTTAAAGGGATAGTTGAGTTCTGGTAAGGAGAGTACATTTTTGGTGAAACTGAATTTTAGTAACCAAAACCTGCATCATTACATTACAAACTAATAGTTATAACTAGAAAGGAACACAAAATTCCAAAATTACGTAGTAAAGATCATGCTATCATTCAAAAAGAGCCGTTAAAACATAAGAGGGCGCTCTCTAAACACTCATCGGTTTCAACCATTTTGAATAAAATATTGTGCATGATTGTGATGTTTTGTTGAAATAGTGATTAGATAGAGAAATAAACAACAACTATTTAAATACCTATTTTGTAACTTTTTGAAAAGAGGAAGCATTTTTTTGAATTTTTAACGGCTGGTTCAAAATTCTCTAATAAACCTGGGGCCCCAGATTTATTACAAATTGTTATATTTATGGATATTTCAGCCGTCTCTGAACCGATTTTGATCAAACAAAGATGATTTTATTATTTAGATATTATGCTCTTTCAAATTTTACACTCAGTTTTTCATTACCTCACAAAAAAAAAGTAGTCTAGCGCCCTCTCTACCAAAACTCAACTATCCCTTTAAAATGAGAAATTCACCATAAATAAATAATATAATCGAAAATGAAAGAAAAGGGTTTTCCCTGGGATTGGAACCTAAGAAACAAGATACCTAGACATGAGCTCTGTCGACAGAGCTAGAAGTACAATCTCATGATTGTTTGTCCCCCAAAACCATTTGAATGTTTAAGATGGTCAGAAGCTGTTATAAACATGACACCCCTTTACCATTTAGGTACCAAGATAAAGCCATAACGAGACAAGTGCCCCGTTACAGAAAGAGATACAACCAATTGCAAGTTACGATTGATTGTAAGTCAGAAAATTTGAGCGTATCAACCAATCAGATTTGCGCATCCAGAACACATGACAAGACTTACAATAAATCGTTACTTACAATCAATTGTATCTCTTTCTGCAACGTGACCAAGAGCTGAAGTACCTACAGATGAACAGACGCACAACCTGAAAACACAATGCTGCCAGTCACTTTGCTGGCATATATTTACAATGACAAAAATACCTGCCACTGTATATACTAACAATTTGTGGCATCCTTATGGATGACGGAGAAGTGGCGGTACCCCAGGTCGTTCAGACAGTTGTACGCGGCCAAACCGTCACTGTAGATCGTGGATCCGGGGACAACGTTGCGCTGAAAGATCCCCAGGAGGGTCTCCTTGTTGCGGCTGTCAACCGGGTAGAGTACAAGCCTGTTTGTCGCGCGCTCGACGGGGCTAAACACCCAGATCTTGACTCCCTTTTTGCCGTTGCCACAGTGGTACTTCACCTTCATGCCGAACAGCGACTCGTCGATCTCCACCTAGTCACCCTGCAGCACAACCGGACGCGCGTTATTGCAGGTCTCGTGGACGAACTTGTGGAAGAGGTCGCAGGTGAAGTTCGCCCAGTCCACGGCTGTCTTCTTATAGTCCATTCCGGCTTGCTTCGAACGACATTGCAGTGAAGTGCCGATCATTCGTCATGCTCCTTGAGAGTCTTTTTTCTCCTACAGCTACCCTGCCACGATGATGACAGCTGGCTTGAAGGCAATGAAGGGGAAGGAGCTACATGTGCCTGTGATAGTCCCAATGATGTTTGGATCAACTTGTCCAAACAGACTGACCATGGTTGAGGGCCATACCACCTGCACTGCCCACCTGTATCTGTCTGGTTCGTTCCCGACACTTGTTCCACCTGAAATATGACCAAAATGAACAAATAAGAAACAATTATTTCAAACAATTAGTGACGTATCATGAAATAGGAGGCTTGCTTGAAAAAATAATCAGTCAGGAAGTAAAATATAATTTGTTTTCTCTTAAAATTATGTAATGAAAATACAAATGTTATAGTTGGGCACAGGCTCACTGGAAGTTTCCATAGACTCGGTCACTCGGGTAGCAATAACTGCAAAGTCCTTTGCACATAACCATCTTCAAAGAGAGGGTGTAGAAAATGTGTGATGTTCCCGTCTTCCAGTAGATATGAGAGAACATTCATCTTGTAATTGATTATTGATGGTTTTTATTTAACTGCCTTGCTTTGTACAAGGTTATTTTATATTAGAGACATATATTTTCTTTTATGAAATACAATCACGGAATATAATACACTTGACTGCATCAGAAGCACAATTTTGTTTGCTCTATGATCAAGGCATTTACATTGCCATTTTTCAAATCAGGAGTAGGGGAAATTCAGTTTCTCATAATTTATACTGTAATGTATTGCTATCGCTAATCATGATTGGGATTATCGTTATTGTGATCAGGACTCTGAGTTCCGAGCAGTGGCGGATCTACGGAGGGGGGGGGGGGGTTTAGGGGGTTTAACCCCCCCCCCCCCCCCTTGGGCTGCCAAGTGAAAATGTGATGTGCATAGAAAAACGCCATTATGGGTCCAGACCCACACAGTATCCGCATCGTCATTGGGTCAAACCCCCCCCCCCCCCTTAGCAAAAAGCTAGATCCGCCCCTGCTGAGTCCTGTGTTGTTGACATGTTTTCGCCTAGTTGGCAGATTAAAGTTTTGTTTTCCCTAAAGCTTTGTCTTGTCATCATTCCTGGCTGTAGATTTTGACCAGGGATTTCAATACTACCATTAACAAATTGTACTTATATCTTACCAGTTGCTGACAGTGGTGTTATTCTCTGTGCAAAGGTCTGACTGTGTCTTTACTTGCAGGCTGCCTTCCACCAGCTGCTGATTAAGGGTGAAGATATTCATGATGAGCTGGGGGATGGTGAGGGTCTTTTCCTGGATATCTTTTGGCCCGTTTCTTGGTAGAATTACCTCCTTGGAGAGCTGTAGACACACATGCTCCGAAATTCAGTTTGAGTCAGGTCTTTCTGCTGCTAATGTACATCTCTGTCAAGAACCTGCAACAAAAAGTCAGGAAAGAAATACATAATTATATGAATAACTACAGCAAATGTACACATAGTCATACTCATACATGTATCTGTGTTACAGTGTTACAGTTTACCTGTAGTTGTAACTGTGATACGGCGCCTGGTTAGGTTACTGTAGTTGATAATATTCTACTGTATTCTACTGTGCAGAATGAAAATCTAGACCGATTACAATTAATCCCTGCACTGTAACCATCTTAATTGACTGTAACAGCAATAGCCTCCGCTAGGCTGATATGAATCACCTGGACTGAAGATAAAAGCAAAGACAAACTACTATTCATGCACCCCTCCAGTCGAGGGGCATATTGCTTTAGCATGCATGACCGCTTCAGCATTCGCTACCAATATGTGCCCAGCGCCAACCGCATGACTAACATAACAGATGTTCTATATATTCACCATGCAATTACATCACGCGTCCATATACAGCTTGTGGTCATGCCGAGGGCATGTCTTGTAGAATGTCACCGCCTCATTCAAAACACATCCAAACAAAATGCAGAACTCACTTACAATACATGTAAATTGACTTTGGATATTGACAATAACAATCATGACAATACAATTTGCAACAATTCACTCTAGTAAACTCATATTCACATTTCAGGTGCATAGACAATTGAATTGGCTTTCACATCTATCATATTCTATTACTTAGTACCAACGACAAAGTATTCATTATAAAATGGTCAGGATATTAATATTATATTTATAGGATCCATCATGTCCATCATCCAAGTCCAAGACGAGACAAGTGCCTGAATACTGGGCTGACTAGAGTGGTTTATTGCACATTATTTCAAAACTATTATGACGAAAGGGGCATCAATATAAAGGGAAATAAGCAAGCTTTTCAATGGTACAAAATTCATGTAGGAAAGTATAATAAGAAGAGAGATTTCAACGCTCAAAATGTATTGCAGAAAATAAGGGCAGCGCTAGGCCTAGGCTGTAGAGTGTAGGCACCACCACCGTGACCACCGGGCCCGGGCGGCGGGACTGGTAGCTAGGCCAGGCTATGGTGAATGCAGAATGGGCCCGTCGTTCCGCATGATACATGATCTATGAACAGTAACATTCATTGTAAAAATAGAGTCAATAAATTAAAAACATGGGAACTTACCTTCATCGTGTGACATTTTGTGACGAGTTATACCACTACAGGCGCAGACTAGAGGTAATTTGAAGTTGAGATAACATCCATCTCTCGCGCAGTATTACATCGCGGCAAATCACAGTAGCACTGCTGTGTATGTGAACTACCTATTGCCTACGAAAAACTTAGGGCTATGTATTATGTCAACGGAGATGTCGGAGTTTCATAGTAAAAGGGTTAATTTAATTTAAAAATGCCCGGATGGGGTAAGAGGATTTCTGCGCATGCTCACTTGAGGGTCGTGTTAGCAAAGTTAGGAAAGTTAGGAAAATGTTAGGAAAATGTTAGGAAAATGTTAGGATTTGTTAGGAAAGTGTTAGGAATTGTTAGGAATTGTTCGGAAAGTGAGGACCGTCCATCCCCCGCACGGTAGGGCCACGGGGACCGTGTGATTGAAGACAGATCCGAATTCAGGTCATTGGCAAGCCAATCTCTCGGCCCTTTGTACTCAATTAATTCATGGGGAGGGAGTTACGAACAAAGCAAGCCGCCTGTACTTCAGCTGGATCACAAAGGAGTGATTCAAGTATTAGTTAGAACATATATATATAAGCGAAAAGTGAACTAATACATACAGCTTTAGTTTCTTCCAATATTTAAATAATGCAAAGAATAATCATAAATGATTGAGAAAGAAGAATGATAGGCGTAGCTTAATAAGCATTGTTCCTCCCTTTAATCCTCCAAATGAAAAAAGGCACTGGTCGAAAAATTGGTCTCCGCCAGGACTCGAACCCAGGTCTCCAGCTTGGAACGCTGACGCCTTAACCACTAGGCCACGGGGACCGTGTGATTGAAGACAGATCCGAATTCAGGTCATTGGCAAGCCAATCTCTCGGCCCTTTGTACTCAATTAATTCATGGGGAGGGAGTTACGAACAAAGCAAGCCGCCTGTACTTCAGCTGGATCACAAAGGAGTGATTCAAGTATTAGTTAGAACATATATATATAAGCGAAAAGTGAACTAATACATACAGCTTTAGTTTCTTCCAATATTTAAATAATGCAAAGAATAATCATAAATGATTGAGAAAGAAGAATGATAGGCGTAGCTTAATAAGCATTGTTCCTCCCTTTAATCCTCCAAATGAAAAAAGGCACTGGTCGAAAAATTGGTCTCCGCCAGGACTCGAACCCAGGTCTCCAGCTTGGAACGCTGACGCCTTAACCACTAGGCCACGGGGACCGTGTGATTGAAGACAGATCCGAATTCAGGTCATTGGCAAGCCAATCTCTCGGCCCTTTGTACTCAATTAATTCATGGGGAGGGAGTTACGAACAAAGCAAGCCGCCTGTACTTCAGCTGGATCACAAAGGAGTGATTCAAGTATTAGTTAGAACATATATATATATAAGCGAAAAGTGAACTAATACATACAGCTTTAGTTTCTTCCAATATTTAAATAATGCAAAGAATAATCATAAATGATTGAGAAAGAAGAATGATAGGCGTAGCTTAATAAGCATTGTTCCTCCCTTTAATCCTCCAAATGAAAAAAGGCACTGGTCGAGAAATTGGTCTCCGCCAGGACTCGAACCCAGGTCTCCAGCTTGGAACGCTGACGCCTTAACCACTAGGCCACGGGGACCGTGTGATTGAAGACAGATCCGAATTCAGGTCATTGGCAAGCCAATCTCTCGGCCCTTTGTACTCAATTAATTCATGGGGAGGGAGTTACGAACAAAGCAAGCCGCCTGTACTTCAGCTGGATCACAAAGGAGTGATTCAAGTATTAGTTAGAACATAATATATATAAGCGAAAAGTGAACTAATACATACAGCTTTAGTTTCTTCCAATATTTAAATAATGCAAAGAATAATCATAAATGATTGAGAAAGAAGAATGATAGGCGTAGCTTAATAAGCATTGTTCCTCCCTTTAATCCTCCAAATGAAAAAAGGCACTGGTCGAAAAATTGGTCTCCGCCAGGACTCGAACCCAGGTCTCCAGCTTGGAACGCTGACGCCTTAACCACTAGGCCACGGGGACCGTGTGATTGAAGACAGATCCGAATTCAGGTCATTGGCAAGCCAATCTCTCGGCCCTTTGTACTCAATTAATTCATGGGGAGGGAGTTACGAACAAAGCAAGCCGCCTGTACTTTAGCTGGATCACAAAGGAGTGATTCAAGTATTAGTTAGAACATATATATATAAGCGAAAAGTGAACTAATACATACGGCTTTAGTTTCTTCGAATATTTAAATAATGCAAAGAATAATCATAAATGATTGAGAAAGAAGAATGATAGGCGTAGCTTAATAAGCATTGTTCCTCCCTTTAATCCTCCAAATGAAAAAAGGCACTGTTCGAAAAATTGGTCTCCGCCAGGACTCGAACCCAGGTCTCCAGCTTGGAACGCTGACGCCTTAACCACTAGGCCACGGGGACCGTGTGATTGAAGACAGATCCGAATTCAGGTCATTGGCAAGCCAATCTCTCGGCCCTTTGTACTCAATTAATTCATGGGGAGGGAGTTACGAACAAAGCAAGCCGCCTGTACTTCAGCTGGATCACAAAGGAGTGATTCAAGTATTAGTTAGAACATATATATATAAGCGAAAAGTGAACTAATACATACAGCTTTAGTTTCTTCCAATATTTAAATAATGCAAAGAATAATCATAAATGATTGAGAAAGAAGAATGATAGGCGTAGCTTAATAAGCATTGTTCCTCCCTTTAATCCTCCAAATGAAAAAAGGCACTGGTCGAAAAATTGGTCTCCGCCAGGACTCGAACCCAGGTCTCCAGCTTGGAACGCTGACGCCTTAACCACTAGGCCACGGGGACCGTGTGATTGAAGACAGATCCGAATTCAGGTCATTGGCAAGCCAATCTCTCGGCCCTTTGTACTCAATTAATTCATGGGGAGGGAGTTACGAACAAAGCAAGCCGCCTGTACTTCAGCTGGATCACAAAGGAGTGATTCAAGTATTAGTTAGAACATATATATATAAGCGAAAAGTGAACTAATACATACAGCTTTAGTTTCTTACAATATTTAAATAATGCAAAGAATAATCATAAATGATTGAGAAAGAAGAATGATAGGCGTAGCTTAATAAGCATTGTTCCTCCCTTTAATCCTCCAAATGAAAAAAGGCACTGGTCGAAAAATTGGTCTCCGCCAGGACTCGAACCCAGGTCTCCAGCTTGGAACGCTGACGCCTTAACCACTAGGCCACGGGGACCGTGTGATTGAAGACAGATCCGAATTCAGGTCATTGGCAAGCCAATCTCTCGGCCCTTTGTACTCAATTAATTCATGGGGAGGGAGTTACGAACAAAGCAAGCCGCCTGTACTTCAGCTGGATCACAAAGGAGTGATTCAAGTATTAGTTAGAACATATATATATAAGCGAAAAGTGAACTAATACATACAGCTTTAGTTTCTTCCAATATTTAAATAATGCAAAGAATAATCATAAATGATTGAGAAAGAAGAATGATAGGCGTAGCTTAATAA
Organism: Echinarachnius parma; assembly: GCA_037951105.1. Classification (NCBI taxonomy): domain Eukaryota; kingdom Metazoa; phylum Echinodermata; class Echinoidea; order Clypeasteroida; family Echinarachniidae; genus Echinarachnius; species Echinarachnius parma. The sequence continues at coordinate 145,651 of JBAMJV010004546.1, forward strand.
GCATTGTTCCTCCCTTTAATCCTCCAAATGAAAAAAGGCACTGGTCGAAAAATTGGTCTCCGCCAGGACTCGAACCCAGGTCTCCAGCTTGAAACGCTGACGCCTTAACCACTAGGCCACGGGGACCGTGTGATTGAAGACAGATCCGAATTCAGGTCATTGGCAAGCCAATCTCTCGGCCCTTTGTACTCAATTAATTCATGGGGAGGGAGTTACGAACAAAGCAAGCCGCCTGTACTTCAGCTGGATCACAAAGGAGTGATTCAAGTATTAGTTAGAACATATATATATAAGCGAAAAGTGAACTAATACATACAGCTTTAGTTTCTTCCAATATTTAAATAATGCAAAGAATAATCATAAATGATTGAGAAAGAAGAATGATAGGCGTAGCTTAATAAGCATTGTTCCTCCCTTTAATCCTCCAAATGAAAAAAGGCACTGGTCGAAAAATTGGTCTCCGCCAGGACTCGAACCCAGGTCTCCAGCTTGGAACGCTGACGCCTTAACCACTAGGCCACGGGGACCGTGTGATTGAAGACAGATCCGAATTCAGGTCATTGGCAAGCCAATCTCTCGGCCCTTTGTACTCAATTAATTCATGGGGAGGGAGTTACGAACAAAGCAAGCCGCCTGTACTTCAGCTGGATCACAAAGGAGTGATTCAAGTATTAGTTAGAACATATATATATATAAGCGAAAAGTGAACTAATACATACAGCTTTAGTTTCTTCCAATATTTAAATAATGCAAAGAATAATCATAAATGATTGAGAAAGAAGAATGATAGGCGTAGCTTAATAAGCATTGTTCCTCCCTTTAATCCTCCAAATGAAAAAAGGCACTGGTCGAAAAATTGGTCTCCGCCAGGACTCGAACCCAGGTCTCCAGCTTGGAACGCTGACGCCTTAACCACTAGGCCACGGGGACCGTTTGATTGAAGACAGATCCGAATTCAGGTCATTGGCAAGCCAATCTCTCGGCCCTTTGTACTCAATTAATTCATGGGGAGGGAGTTACGAACAAAGCAAGCCGCCTGTACTTCAGCTGGATCACAAAGGAGTGATTCAAGTATTAGTTAGAACATATATATATAAGCGAAAAGTGAACTAATACATACAGCTTTAGTTTCTTAAAATATTTAAATAATGCAAAGAATAATCATAAATGATTGAGAAAGAAGAATGATAGGCGTAGCTTAATAAGCATTGTTCCTCCCTTTAATCCTCCAAATGAAAAAAGGCACTGTTCGAAAAATTGGTCTCCGCCAGGACTCGAACCCAGGTCTCCAGCTTGGAACGCTGACGCCTTAACCACTAGGCCACGGGGACCGTGTGATTGAAGACAGATCCGAATTCAGGTCATTGGCAAGCCAATCTCTCGGCCCTTTGTACTCAATTAATTCATGGGGAGGGAGTTACGAACAAAGCAAGCCGCCTGTACTTCAGCTGGATCACAAAGGAGTGATTCAAGTATTAGTTAGAACATATATATATAAGCGAAAAGTGAACTAATACATACAGCTTTAGTTTCTTCCAATATTTAAATAATGCAAAGAATAATCATAAATGATTGAGAAAGAAGAATGATAGGCGTAGCTTAATAAGCATTGTTCCTCCCTTTAATCCTCCAAATGAAAAAAGGCACTGGTCGAAAAATTGGTCTCCGCCAGGACTCGAACCCAGGTCTCCAGCTTGGAACGCTGACGCCTTAACCACTAGGCCACGGGGACCGTGTGATTGAAGACAGATCCGAATTCAGGTCATTGGCAAGCCAATCTCTTGGCCCTTTGTACTCAATTAATTCATGGGGAGGGAGTTACGAACAAAGCAAGCCGCCTGTACTTCAGCTGGATCACAAAGGAGTGATTCAAGTATTAGTTAGAACATATATATATAAGCGAAAAGTGAACTAATACATACAGCTTTAGTTTCTTCCAATATTTAAATAATGCAAAGAATAATCATAAATGATTGAGAAAGAAGAATGATAGGCGTAGCTTAATAAGCATTTTTCCTCCCTTTAATCCTCCAAATGAAAAAAGGCACTGGTCGAAAAATTGGTCTCCGCCAGGACTCGAACCCAGGTCTCCAGCTTGGAACGCTGACGCCTTAACCACTAGGCCACGGGGACCGTGTGATTGAAGACAGATCCGAATTCAGGTCATTGGCAAGCCAATCTCTCGGCCCTTTGTACTCAATTAATTCATGGGGAGGGAGTTACGAACAAAGCAAGCCGCCTGTACTTCAGCTGGATCACAAAGGAGTGATTCAAGTATTAGTTAGAACATATATATATAAGCGAAAAGTGAACTAATACATACAGCTTTAGTTTCTTCCAATATTTAAATAATGCAAAGAATAATCATAAATGATTGAGAAAGAAGAATGATAGGCGTAGCTTAATAAGCATTGTTCCTCCCTTTAATCCTCCAAATGAAAAAAGGCACTGGTCGAAAAATTGGTCTCCGCCAGGACTCGAACCCAGGTCTCCAGCTTGGAACGCTGACGCCTTAACCACTAGGCCACGGGGACCGTGTGATTGAAGACAGATCCGAATTCAGGTCATTGGCAAGCCAATCTCTTGGCCCTTTGTACTCAATTAATTCATGGGGAGGGAGTTACGAACAAAGCAAGCCGCCTGTACTTCAGCTGGATCACAAAGGAGTGATTCAAGTATTAGTTAGAACATATATATATAAGCGAAAAGTGAACTAATACATACAGCTTTAGTTTCTTCCAATATTTAAATAATGCAAAGAATAATCATAAATGATTGAGAAAGAAGAATGATAGGCGTAGCTTAATAAGCATTTTTCCTCCCTTTAATCCTCCAAATGAAAAAAGGCACTGGTCGAAAAATTGGTCTCCGCCAGGACTCGAACCCAGGTCTCCAGCTTGGAACGCTGACGCCTTAACCACTAGGCCACGGGGACCGTGTGATTGAAGACAGATCCGAATTCAGGTCATTGGCAAGCCAATCTCTCGGCCCTTTGTACTCAATTAATTCATGGGGAGGGAGTTACGAACAAAGCAAGCCGCCTGTACTTCAGCTGGATCACAAAGGAGTGATTCAAGTATTAGTTAGAACATATATATATAAGCGAAAAGTGAACTAATACATACAGCTTTAGTTTCTTCCAATATTTAAATAATGCAAAGAATAATCATAAATGATTGAGAAAGAAGAATGATAGGCGTAGCTTAATAAGCATTGTTCCTCCCTTTAATCCTCCAAATGAAAAAAGGCACTGGTCGAAAAATTGGTCTCCGCCAGGACTCGAACCCAGGTCTCCAGCTTGGAACGCTGACGCCTTAACCACTAGGCCACGGGGACCGTGTGATTGAAGACAGATCCGAATTCAGGTCATTGGCAAGCCAATCTCTCGGCCCTTTGTACTCAATTAATTCATGGGGAGGGAGTTACGAACAAAGCAAGCCGCCTGTACTTCAGCTGGATCACAAAGGAGTGATTCAAGTATTAGTTAGAACATATATATATAAGCGAAAAGTGAACTAATACATACAGCTTTAGTTTCTTCCAATATTTAAATAATGCAAAGAATAATCATAAATGATTGAGAAAGAAGAATGATAGGCGTAGCTTAATAAGCATTGTTCCTCCCTTTAATCCTCCAAATGAAAAAAGGCACTGGTCGAAAAATTGGTCTCCGCCAGGACTCGAACCCAGGTCTCCAGCTTGGAACACTGACGCCTTAACCACTAGGCCACGGGGACCGTGTGATTGAAGACAGATCCGAATTCAGGTCATTGGCAAGCCAATCTTTCGGCCCTTTGTACTCAATTAATTCATGGGGAGGGAGTTACGAACAAAGCAAGCCGCCTGTACTTCAGCTGGATCACAAAGGAGTGATTCAAGTATTAGTTAGAACATATATATATAAGCGAAAAGTGAACTAATACATACAGCTTTAGTTTCTTCCAATTATTTAAATATTGGAAGAAACTAAAGCTGTATGTATTAGTTCACTTTTCGCTTATATATATAAGCTATATATATATATATATATAAGCCTACCCTACACAAAACATTTCAATCAACCAGAACACTCTATTGACCACCTGCAGATCATTGAAATCGCGCAAATTAAGACAAAATTACGCTCTATTATTTTACAGCGAGAATCGTATTGGATATCAAAATTGCGCACTCTACGGCCAGGTGGCCTGAACGCGGACCCATAGGTGCATTATGGGTCAGCGTTCGGTCCACTTGGCTACATGATTTGCTTGATTGCAGTTCTTCTCCTCGATTTGACCACAATTCTGTTTGGAGACTGCCAAACACATTCTATGAGGTAATTATACACCGTGTTCCAGAAAAAACGAAACCGGGTTTCATGGCAGAAATTGTATGTTATAATGAATAATTTCCTTGATGATATATCTATGTCTGAAAAGCTATGTGTCTCTTCTTTTATTTGATATACAACTTATGGCACATAATTCACGCATGACTGAATTAGAACGATAGAAAGTGGTGTTACCAAAATTCAATTTACGCGCAGAAATTGCAAGTTTGGGTGATGTTTTGGTGAGAGTTTTAAGAGTAGTAAACGTACTTATTTAAAAAAAAGGACAGACACCGCATGAAAATTCATAATTTTATCTTTTATATGACACCTCATGATTAAAAAATAAATTATATATGCCAGAGAACGAATACAATGAAAACATGCTTGATTCCAGCCCAAATGAGTAACTTTCCTGATATAGCCTGTTTCCTGATCCCCATGTTTGTGTAAATTCACTCATGCATCAAAGTCCATTGTCAGCTGCTAGTCAGGAAAGCTGAGCGACTTCTTACTCAACTTTCATTCATTCGGGCAGAAATCAGGCATGTTTTCATTGTACTCGTTCTCTGGCATAAATCATTTATTTTTTTAGCATGAGGTGTCATGTAAAAGATAAAAATATGAACTTGTATGTGGTGTTTGTCCTTTTTAAAAATAAGTACGTTTACAACTCTTAAAACTCACCCAAACCTCAAATTTATGCGTGCAAATTGAATATTGGTAACACCACTTTCCATTGTTCTAATTCAGTCATGCTTGAAGTATGTGCCATAAGTTGCACATCAAATGAAAGAAGAGACACAGAGCTTTCCAGGCATATATATATCATCAATTAAATTATTCATTATGACAGAAAATTTCTGTCATGAAACCCGGTTTCGTTTTTTCTGGGACACGGTGTATATTATGTTTGTTGCTGCAATTATAATGATTATACGCATGCTTTATTGCTCTATGATTGAGCCCATAATTGTAGTTATATTATTTGGTTGAGGTAATTGCCACTCTTGTATATTATGTCCGGTACATACAAATATACCTGCTTTATATGTTTATGCTGCACTTATATCATTGCAAATGTGCTTGCCTATAGCTTTGTCTTATTATTATTTATGGCTCACACCTCCTTTATTATTGTTGAGTATATATTGATTTGTTGTAATCTTACAAATGTATATTATACTGCGTGTTTGCTCAAATGCGTTTTGATTGAATGTATGATTGTATGCACGGTAATTATACTTGCCTTATATATATGTCTCACTTAAATCATTGTGACATTTGTGCTTCCTCACAAATTGCATATTATTTCATGGCACACGGTAATTATATGCCTGCTTTATATGTATGCCACACTCATATGATTGATATGTGCCAGCTTGCTTGTATTATTTTATGGTTATATTTCTTTTTAAAAGATTGAACGCATGATTGTGTGCACGGCTTTATATATATGCCTGCTTTATATGTAGGGCCTATATGTTGCACTTATCACTGCGATATAATGTACTAGCTTGCTCAAATTATTGTTTGGCTTACACCTTCCCAAAGATTGAATGCATGATTGCATGCACAGGAATGATATGCTTGCGCTATACGTTTGTTGCACTTGCATCATTGTGATATGTGCTTGCTCATAACCTCACATTATTTTATAATTTATACCTCCTTATTGGCATTGTTGAGTATACACTTGTTTGTTATGATTTAAAAGAAATGTTTATAACATTGTGTATATGTTATATATTATAATTTTTTAATATATGTGTTTAATTGTTTAATTGTTTATAGACTCGATCCTTGTATGACCTTTAGTTCTCCTCCACTCCCCTCCCATCCCCTCCCCCAGCCGTCATGACTCCCGCACACACTCACCCACCCCAGTAACTTGGCCTCACACACAATCCAAATCGCCCGAGTTGAATGCCACTCACTTATTTATGTATTTATTCATATAATTTTGTTCATCTATTTTATTTTATTTTATTTATGTTCAATTTACAATTGCATGTTACTTGCTTTGGATTCATTCTCACTCACACTTTATCGCATTTTTAATATTAATCTTTATTTATAATTATATTTATTTTAGAATCAGTTAGTCCCCAAAAGCATGTTTCAACTAGAATTTCGAGCGTGCATGTTTTCATTTATTTTGCCATGTTATATAATGTAACTCTATGTAATTTTCCAAATGTTTAGTATGTTCCGTTCTCTTTTTCTTTTGTTATGATTTGAACAGCCCTGATGAAGTCCTTTACGGACGAAATATTGGCACAATAAAGTGAAGAAAAAAGCTAGCTACGCCTCACCAGCAGCCCTTCTTTCTACCCTATATAACCTTATATATATATATATATATATAAGCTTATTAAAGGGATAGTTGAGTTTTGGTAGAGAGGGCGCTAGACTACTTTTTTTTGTGAGGTAATGAAAAACTGAATGTAAAATTTGAAAGAGCATAATATTTAAATAATAAAATCATCTTTGTTTAATCAAAATCGGTTCAGAGACGGCTGAAATATCCATAAATATTACAATTTGTAATAAAGCTGGGGCCCCGGGTTTATTAGAGAATTTTGAACCAGCCGTTAAAAATTCAAAAAAAATGCTTCCTCTTTTCAAAAAGTTACAAAATAGGTATTTAAATAGTTGTTGGTTATTTCTCTATCTAATCACTATTTCAACAAAACATCACATGCACAATATTTTATTCAAAATGGTTGGAACCGATGAGTGTTTAGAGAGCGCCCTCTTACGTTTTAACGGCTCTTTTTGAATGATAACATGATCTTTACTACGTCATTTGTAATTTTGTGTTCCTTTCTAGTTATAACTATTAGTTTGTAATGTAATGATGCAGGTTTTGGTGACTAAAATTCACTTTCACCAAAACTGTACTCTCCTTACCAGAACTCAACTATCCCTTTAAGCTTCGCCTGCTATTATTCTTCCTTCTCAATTATTTATGATTACTCCTTGCAATTATTTATATATATATAATATATATAATGCAAAGAATAATCATAAATGATTGAGAAAGAAGAATGATAGGCGTAGCTTAATAAGCATTGTTCCTCCCTTTAATCCTCCAAATGAAAAAAGGCACTGGTCGAAAAATTGGTCTCCGCCAGGACTCGAACCCAGGTCTCCAGCTTGGAACGCTGACGCCTTAACCACTAGGCCACGGGGACCGTGTGATTGAAGACAGATCCGAATTCAGGTCATTGGCAAGCCAATCTCTCGGCCCTTTGTACTCAATTAATTCATGGGGAGGGAGTTACGAACAAAGCAAGCCGCCTGTACTTCAGCTGGATCACAAAGGAGTGATTCAAGTATTAGTTAGAACATATATATATAAGCGAAAGGTGAACTAATACATACAGCTTTAGTTTCTTCCAATATTTAAATAATGCAAAGAATAATCATAAATGATTGAGAAAGAAGAATGATAGGCGTAGCTTAATAAGCATTGTTCCTCCCTATATAATATATATATATACATGTATTATATCAGTATATGCATATGCACTCTTCATGTGTCGGTTTCAATGTATTAAATGGATCTAGTAACTTTTTTGAAGTGTTCACAGAGTGATGTGTGAAAATTAATGGATAAATAAAAGTTATATGACAGAGTAAAGAGCAAAAATTAAAATTCGTATTTGCCAACACACTGCACTTACTTTGTACAGAATTATTATTTTCATATGGAGAATTTAAATCCGAGCACTGCATAACTATAAAGAAATTCGGAAAACCAGACCTGCTCCATGTTTCTGCTATATCACTGATTACAATCAGGTATGTGAGAACTGCTCTAGTTCTATGTAATTTTTTTTTAATTTTGACAAAGTCACTGGACTTTAAGGTGAACTTCAAAGATGAAAGTGAAAACTGATGATAATGTGAATCTGGATTTGCATCGAATTAGCTGGAACTAGTCTAGCCCACACGTACAAAATCTTGATTGTTTTACTACCAAATTCCTTTTGTACATACTTTCGGTTATCATAAATGTGTTTTGGTCTCACCTCAAAATACTCAGATAACTAAAATCTCATTGAGGAGGTTTGTTTAAGTTAACGTCATTTTTTGCCATTGCCTTACTGTAACGGAAAGTAGCCAATTTGATCTGGTTTCATAGTAAAGTGTTTGCAATAGCATTTTGGAAAATTCTTCAAATTTAGTGACAATCGAATGCAAACAACGTGGATGTGGTGATAACAGAATTATGTAACTGGGTGATATGTTCGCAAGTATATTATATCAGCGTGGCACAATCTACCCCTTAAGACTTTATAGGGTTCGTTCATGAATATCTAAACCATCTTTAAAATCCATTGTATATATGTATCACAAATTACACTTAACTACTGTTTTGTACGCAAATTATCAAATTAATCATAATGCTTTACCTATTTGTTTCACAACTCGAATAACGTACATTTAAGAAATAAAAACAAATCTTTTAAATACATGTAAGTTAAGGAGCTACATAATTACTTCGAACCTAGTGATGCAATTAATCAAATTTAAGAGGAAAATATTAGTTGAAACATGTAGTTAATTTCCTGTAAAAAGAGTTTCCAGTTTAGGCTCAGGTTATCTGCTCATTAAAATAATAGAGAGTACAAACACACATAAAGATAGCATGGACCTTATGTTGACCAAATACGAGAAAATTTACTGACCATTTGCATTTCCTTCTTTCCACATCAGGGTCACTTTCGTTTGCCCAGGGTCAGGTAGGATGGCACAATGGGGTACCGTCACTATCACTGGCTTGTTGAACGTCTGACCAGCAGGGGAACATCGGAAACCGAAACTAGCAATCATCTCATCAGGGTTGAGCAGGATATCATCCGGCTGTTCAGTTAGGGCTTCGAGCGATAGCTTCCGTCTATGTTCCCCTTCTAAGGCTCCAGGAGGAATAATCATCGTCAACCTATAACGCTGCACGTTCAGTTCACCGCCGGTGCAATTAAATTCTCCCTCCGCCAAATGGTGAGGCGCCGTCGTTACGACCTCTTCACTTTCGCCAACGGTTTCGCCGGTGTGGTCAGCAGGGGGGTGAATGTTTTCATCCATTATTTTGGTGTTGTCAGGTGCATCAACCGTACTTATTTCTGGAGGATGGTATATGGGTGCTATAAAGAAGCAAACAAAATGCCACAATGTATTTTGTTATTCATATCAAGACTTACATGTGAGGTCTTTGTTGGAACACGGAACAGAGACAAACTTGTGATAGTACGTAACGGATATTACCGTACTGATGTCTGAAAAGTACGCTATTCGCACTCGTACACTTTAACAGTATAAGAACATTAGTACAATTTATTTTGCAGCGGGCTTGCAGCTGCTGTAATCTTGTTTGGATTAATTTGTATGATATAGCTCACCATTTAGAATGTCCTCCTTTGCAGGGTCCGATAATCTGCAATGTCATACAAAAAATAGCATGTATCCAAATGATCTAGGAACTTTGTTGGCAAGTGCAAAAAGTGATGAGCGATTATCAAATTTGTCCACAAAGTAATGTGTGAACATTTCACATTAATTTAATGATTATTATTTTTTTTTGGGGGGGGGGGGGCTGAGATATGAGCAATAACCGGAATCATACAAGAATCACACGAGTTAACAGAGGACTGGTCCCCTTATGTAACGTTCGCTACATTAAGTAAACGTGTAGTATACGGCTATTGAATCGGATATAGGCGCCGTATTATGGGCCAACATTGTTACGGAAATGACTCTTTTGTTCACTTTATGAGCAATACGCAAAATGGTATACACTAAACGCATTGGTCCGATTTTTCATCAGTGTCACAACTTGTGCCTGGCCTAAAAATACAAAGACTACTAGTAACATTTTGCACTTGCATTATCAAGTCAATCCATTGAGAGCTGCTTATAAGCATCAGGACAATGGGCCCTTTGAAACTCTGTCATCAGCCAAATTGCGTCCTGGATCATCCTGGAAATTGTATTGCTGGTGACCTGTTATATTGTTATGACTGGATTTCAAATTGTTCATGGTCCTAGTGTTTGTTTTTTTAATCTCTCAAGGGATTGACTTGATAATGAATCCAATCAATCGATTTCGAAGTGTCCAATGACAACCTACCGTGATACCATCAGTTGTCGGATTTTTTCTTTTTCCATGTATTGTATAGGAGTGTTTCCTTTCTTATCAGCAACAAGCAGACTGGCTGGCCCCTGCGTGTACCAAGTACATGACAAGAATCTCCCCAGCAGAAAGGTCCCTGTTCTCTGGATACTCGTGACATATTTTCTGCGGTAGTAAGAATGATTAGGAGAAATAACGCCGACAACCAGCAATCATGAATTTGCATGTATAATGTGTGTTTGCTATACACGTCATTTCTATACACTATTGTATTGTAGAAATCAGTTTATACCGTAAAGTATGACTTGAATGACTAACTAGAACTCATCTGATAAGTTTACAACTAGATGTAGATGATGCCCTTTTTTTATTAAGCTTTTCAAATTATTAATTCCTTTTAAACTAGTTACATTATAGGTCACTCTGTGAAATTAGCTCCTTATTTTGTTTCCTTATTCATTTCCATATTCAATGTGAACTCAGCTCTTTGCTTACACTAATATCAAGCCATTCGCACCATGAAAATATGAACTCACCGTTTTCATTTCTCCGTTTATATCTGGTTCTTTCTGCCGCGTGTAGCACAGGTTGGTTGCTACATGCAAGCATGTCTCACCATCTTTGTTCTGTACATCTAGCTGAGCTTCACTACTGACCAACGTTTCAACGACTTTCCCGAAACCTCCTTCGACGGCTAAATGCAGGGCAGTATTTTTCTGATTATCTTGAAAGTCGATGTATTTTCTACTTGTGTCCTTTATGCGGAGATGAAAGGTTAAAGGAAGACAGATAAGAAATGTGACACTAAAACATAATTTCTACTCATGTTTTATGAAATAATCTAATCCTGGTATATTTCCTCTATGATTAAATTTCCTTGGTACTTACAAATATATCCATGGGCTCACATTACAAAATAATAATCATATAAAATATCGTGTATATATTACAAAACAAAATTATTGTTTTTATTACCTGATCAATGTGTCCCATTCCCATTGAGAGCAACATTTCAAGACAAACGCTATGTCCTTTACGTGCCGCCTCATGTAAAGGTGTATGTCCAACTTTGTTGTGTGTTGTGATATCAGTGTGACCGCAGGTCATCAAAAAGTGTAACGCGTCTTCATTTCCACTATATTTTGAGATGAAATAACGGAGGGATTGATTTCATTATTTCGTCTATATATCTTCTTTAAGGGTATTAAGTGGTATTAAGAGCTGATGCTGACTTTAAAATATCGAATGTAAATGACCGCTTGTTTGTATTAAACGAAAATAATTCTGCACTTTATACGTATGCCAACCAAAATCAGAAAACTATATAGGTTTAATTGCAAGTGTTGATTTCATCAAGTAGGAATGTTGTCCTGGTGCAATAAGATGTCACATCATTACACACTAATGTTTTCAAACATATTATGTAATTATCATGCGTGTTTGTTGGACTACCGTACCCGCTAGCAGCAACATGGACATCAGTATCGCCGTCATTGTCTCGTTTTGTATGGTCTGCGCCTCTGTTGATGAGGAATTCTACACTCTCCTTCGTACCGTATTGTGCTGCCAAGAGCAGAGGAGTCGATCTGTGATTCGTCTGGACAAAATACAGAAATGTAAATAGAAAGTGAACATATTCTAATTGTTGACTCTATAAAAGGAAATTGCAAATAATGCTTATAATTATCATCTTTTGCCCTGCCATTAACATTAATAACACAACAACGACCACAGTATTAATTCTTACACTTGATTGCATTGAAAATATTTATTTTAGCCGTACTTCACACGGAACAATACCTAGCACAAAAGTAAATTGAATGTACTGCAAGCAATGGGTTGTATACAACGTAAACAGACAAACAAGGCTCCTACAAGCTTGCTAACTGACATCATGACATGAAGATTAATTTTGAAAATCATTTATATACTTTAAAACATTTTTCCAGTAGGACAACCGATGTTTTAGGTCAAACCTTCATTTGCTTGATTTATAAGTCTCTCGCATTTCATCTCATAACAAATGGTTACTTTTGTGAAAAGCTTTAATGTGTTTTCTCAGCAATAACAAGCTAAATTAATAATCACCTCTTGGTCAATGTTTGCCCCTTTGTTCAGAAGAATTTCAAGAAATTCCTTTTGGCCATCCCAACATTTCCTAGCAGCAGGATGAAGCGGCGTATACCCCCTCTCATCTCCTGCATTGACGTCGACATTGTGACTCAGCAACATTTTCAAAACCCCTCGACTAGTTCTTCAAACCATCCATGGAAAGGAAACAGAAATTGAGATGTCCAAAAGAACATGTGAATTGTGAAATTAGTACAGGCCGAAAAAAAAATTTCATTGCTTTCACGTGTAATATTACTTTGGCAACGGGGACATTTTAGGAAGTGTAGGTTTTGGTCAGAAGCAATATTTTCCAAGCGTCATAAACACGACAAAAAAGTAAGTGTTACTTTTTTGGAGCAAATCCGCGTTCCCTTTTTGTCAAATGTCAAAATTATTATTCGTACGAGGTATTTGTTATGTGAAAACAAAGAATATAATAATTCATTTATTAAATATTATACGTTTGTATACTGATTTACAATTTACCTTAGTGACTTTTCCCTTTTGTTTATTCGTATATTTACTTGTTAATTGTTATAATTTCTTTATATTCCAAGCTGAGTTTCTTATAATGTTTTGTTTAGTTTTGAACACTTTGAAATTCAAAGAGGTTGGAATGGTTTTTTGTTTACTGACTCTACATTGTCGTGTTATATATTCACTTACCCTTTAGCCGCTAAGTGTAGTGGGGTTTCACCTTTCTTTGATCTAGAATTAGTTAGCGCTCCATGAGCAATTAACAGCGAAACACAAACTTCGTATCCCCCTTTGGCAGCATTATGAAGGGCTGTCATACCATCCAACGTCTATTGGTTGAAAAATAAAGGTAATACTTTCCTTTGTCATAATTTCATCATTTGTTTTGGGAGCTGGTTGGCATTACGTATTTCAAGTCTATGAGTATAAACTAGAAGTATGATTATTATCAAACTCTTATTTACAAAGAAGATCATGCAGGAAATGTAAAACACCAAATTCGGCAGAGGGGTTCTTCTGTTCAGATCGTTAGAATAACATTGTATTACAGTTTGTACTACAATATGTAATGTTATTCCATAATAGTTTAAAGGGGTAGTTTAGTTTTGGTACAGAGGGCGCTGCACATCACAATTTTGTGTGAGGTAATGAAAAACTGAGTGTCGAATTTGAGAGAACATGCTATTTTAATGTCATAATAAACTTTATTTGGTCAAAATCGACCCAGAAACGGCTGAAATATCAATAAATATATATGATCTTATAATTATTTGGGGCCCAAATAATTAGATGATTTTTAGAATTTTTTTTTTTTAAATGCTTGCACTTTTTCAAAAATTTTCAAAAGCGTTTTTAAAATAGTTGTTGATGATCTCGCTATTGAATCATTATATCAATAAAACATCACATGCATATTTTTGTATGAAAAATGGTTGAAACCAATGCCTTTTTAAAAAGCGCCCTCTTGTGTTTAACTGGCGCTTTTTGCATGATAACAGGCTTTTTACTTAGTCATTTGTAATTGTGTATACCTTTCGAGCATGGTGGAGTTATAACTTTTAGTTAACAATGTTACTGTGCAGGTTTTAGCTACTTAAGTTCAGCCTTGCCAAAACTAAACTACCCCTTTAATCATAATTCAAGTTAAGGAAACAGCTGATATATACAGGTGATATATATAATATGTAATGACAATAATCAACCATCATACTTCTGCAACATTGTTGGAAAGTAATGTTCTTGTTCGTAAACTCACCTGATCATCAGGCCTTGCATCTTTATCTAATAATGTTGCAACGGTTTCCTCATCTCCGTTCAAAGCTACAATATGAAGAACCGTCCGTCCGTCCTTGGTCGAGCAATTGACATCTACGTCTTTGCTCAGTAAATAGTTGATGATATCTTTATGCTTGCTAGTAGGAGAAAGGCAAAGTAGCATAAATTAAAATCCTAGTAATTCCAGTAGAGATGAATGCAACAAGATCTTGCATTCATCAATGTAGCCCAAAATAGATTATAAATTTGTTTGTTTACATGCAAGAGTTGTCTGTTTTATGTATCTCTTGAAATATATTATGAAACTGTACAAATGTCATGAAGCTCGTTGTTGTGTTTAATGAAGAAAATGTGCCCAATAAACGCAAACTTCCTTAACGATTTTATTTGGCTTTAGAAGAACCACCAAATTTGGAGAATCATTTATTTTGATTAGGATGATAGAACCAATATTTAATTAAGCTATCCTACATCAATAACCAGTACCTGCATGCTGCCTTGTGAAGTGCCGTTTCTCCATTTGGGCACTGAATTGCAGTATTGGCCCCTGCGTCGCAGAGTAAACGCACACACGGAAGATGACCCCTCTCTGCGGCTCGATGCAAGGCTGTCATTCCTTTACTGGTTGTTCGTGTTTCAATCAATTCTTGTGCGTCCTCGTTTGATTGTCTAAGCGGTTGGCTATAATGCCAGATATATCATTCAAGTAAAACAACAAATCAATTAAAACTAGAAATACCTGTGGGTGTATTCTGAAAAGATTAAAATTAAATTAGATTAAGATTAAAATAACAATAACAATATTGCACTGTACATATTAAGGAATAACGATTTACTAACAAAAAATAATAGAGACGGGATATGACGTAGATAAATTAAATTTTAAATTCAGAATACACCCCTTAGTAGAACTAACCATACATGATTATGTATTAGTAAAACATAAGCAAATAGAATCACTTGGACTTGTGACGTATTGATTAACTCAGATTCAGAATAGACAGGAAAACAACGCGAACCTGTTTTTCTTGAATCAATGAACCATTTGTCACTGTGAGCGTTAAACATTCACCAAGTGGATGTACATATTGCATTGTATGGTGCGTGCAAACGAAAGACGTAATGCTTTATATTTGTCTTTTGAAACAGTTATTCAACACTCCATTACGAACCGGTATTTTATGTAGTATATATATCCGCAAGTGAGACCAATCAAACATTGGTGGCTTTATCGGTTCATGACATTGACTTTCCCTGGTTAATTTTGCGGATGTTGAATACATAACGATCGAATCTAGTCTCACATTGTTTCTACAATGTCATTGTATATTTGTTGCTATTGTATGTTATTTATATTGCCATTTACACTTGCATGTCACAAATAGAACATTCAATGAAATCTTAAGAAATAACTGTGCGGTATAAAAACTGAGTATGCTAAAGTAAGCTGATTGATAACGAATGCTCCTTGCCTGTGTTGTCCGTTGCGTTGCTGAAGAGCCTGAAGTAACTTCTGAAGGCAATTCGCATGACCGTTGTACGCTGTCAGGTAGTATGCGGTGTGGTTGTCTTTTGTCTGGAGTTAAACAAACAGTTATGAATTTGAGACACACATATCAAAATCTAGCTTTAATCAAGAAATGTAAACTTTCATGCCGAACAAGCTGATTTCGCAAATCGATTTTAATATTGTGTTTACTTGACTGTTAAAGGGATCAGTAACTTTGTTGACATGTGCAAAAAGTGATGAATGGTTGGTGCCATGTATATTTTGTTATTTGATATGTCCACATGGTATTGTGTGAACATTATAAGTCAAATGGACGTTGCATGGCCGATAATGAGCAAAAATGCAAAGTGATATTCACTATAAACTCACTGCACTCACACAAATATCCAACGGATAATTTATTATCTGAACACTTCAATCGTACATTTCTCTGTAACGAAAGGGAAATTTGAAAAACCGAAACCTGTCCCATGATTTTATTGTTAATACCAATACAACTAGGTATAAGGGAACCGCTAGAATTCAAATTGTATTTTGAGGATTTAGACAATGTTACTAATCCCTTTAAATCTTTATAGTGCAACATATCGGAAAAAAAGTTACCAATTATGAATAAAATATCAGTCTTCATCACGAATTTCTTGATGAGAGTAGACATAAGATACACATTCCAACGTAACCCCAATTTCTAACAACTCATTTCCTATGAACTTAGTACGACTAAGACAAATGACTAGAACATACACACTACAAGGCACTCACTTTCTGATATAGGTCAGCCCTCTGTTCGATTAGTAAATCAATCATGTCAGCATAACCTTGCCTGGCCGCTAAGAGAAGAGGGGTCCAACCTTCATTTGTTAAAAAATTCACGTCGAGTCCCCTTCCGAGAAGATAACGAACTAATTCCAGATGATTGCTGTGAAACGAAAAGGAACGTTTGTCAGAGTATTAGATATAGACATTATTTTCTTACAGAAAGATAGTTCACTTTCTATGTGTAAACACATCACAGAACGCAATCATTTAGGGATAATTCTACGGAAAAATTATACTTAATATTTTCCACGAGATAAGAAATATTCCAACCACGTTTGTAAATACATGTATTACTCTTATTTGAACCTTCCAAGATATGACTTATTCAAAACGCATATTCAGCAAGCCAGTAATTATAATAACTTCTGAAAATAGCATTCACATTTCTTTTATTGTTACTAGACTATATGTAGATAGTACATATTCAAAATAATATTGATCCACCTACGTCACATATTAGCTTATATCGTCTTGTTTTAATTACCCCTGAATAGCCATGTGCAGAGATGAAAGGCCACTTTTACATCGAATACTCGGATCTGCGCCCGCCTCTAGAAGAAGATGCGCACATGACAGATGACCCTCTGCTGATGCGCGATGCAGTGTAGTCTGTCCTTTGTCGTTTCCAATATTGAAGATTGCGGCATTCCTAGTTGATCTTTCACCCTCATTTTGTTATCTATTAAAAGAAATAATTAAGAAAATAGAAAAGAAAGACATATGATATGTATATATTTATAATTATATGTTATTGCTCATCATTATATCAATGTCCCACTATACAACAAACAAGCCCTAAAACATGATTAGACATGAATAATTCATAACTTTAGCGATGCAAGGAATTATGTTAGTCTTTCAAACATTTATATATTTGTTCGTAATACCGGTTTCCAAAGGAAAGGCAATATCAATAGAAAACAAACCCTGTCTCTTCACTGGATATGAAATATGTGTTGATCAGATGTCGAAGGCACTCTGTATGTCCGTTCCGTGCAGCTAGGTAGAATGCTGAATGTCCCTGTGGAGTCTATTTTCACCAAACGGTTGAAGAAAGAGGTATATACAAACAAAAAAGAAATTGGTAATGGGATAAAATCTTCTGTCAACAAATGAAACATGTTTTTTTTTTTTATTTGTTTATCAAACATCATTAATACTAGTCAGTTGTTACGGTTCTCTTATATTGTAATGTTGTATTGCACAGTAAAAACACTTAGGTTGATCCCTTAAGTCTACCCCTAAGTTGGTTTGTATCCTTCGGATTTGTGACAGGTTTATATAACTTCCTTCTGACTATTGTGAGTATTAAAAAGTGTTTAGCGAGAGAACCGCCATCAAAATAGCTTCTAAGCTTAGTGCTTAGGGCGCCGATCTGGATTTCGTGGGTTTAATTTTCGTGGAAACTCACTCTCCCAGCCGATATTCCTGGTCGGTTTTCTTATTTTGCATGACTCTATAAAATAAAAACAATGGCAATTCGTTGGTGCACTTATTAGTATTAAAGTATATAAACTCTAGTATTACGATGTAACTTTCCTCGATCAAAATATACTGTAGAACTAGTAATTCATATCATACCGTAAGACCCGAATCCGCACCGTTGTCAAGAAGGGTCTTGATAACTTCAAGGCTACCCTGTCTAGCCGAGTAAAAAAGCGGAGGCCAGTTCTCTGGTGAACACTCGTTCACGTCGAAATCCTTGTCCAGTAAAAACTTTACTGATTCATTTTTTTCGCTGAAAGTACAAGAAAACCAGACATGCAACATACATTATCATAATTGGACTACATATTGTAACAGTTTTGTTCACGGTTTTTTCCTCAAAAGACAAGAAGAGAATTGATAGTGTGGTTAATCGAGCCGCTCGATTAAGTTTTGCTGTTGGTCGAGGGGCACATATATTACTTTTGCTAAAAGAATTACACTGGTTACCATTTAGTCAACGCATTCAATTTAAAATTTGTTTGTATATATTTAAAATTCTTCATGAAATATCACCTTACTATTTGAATAATGTTATTACTTTGTGTAAACCTACTCGCAATTTTCGTTCCGTCACTGACACTTCCAAACTTGTTGTTCAAAGATCTCTCTTTGTTTTTTGTGATAAAAGATTTGCTATTGCAGCTTCCGTATCATGAAATGCTCTACCACAATACAATAGACAAATGCCGCACGTACTTACCTTTAAAACACATCTAAAATCCTTCCTCTGTCCTTGATTTGTTGTAGTTTGTAAGACTCTTGTAATTGTGTTATGTTGTATTTGTTAAATTTGTAAGCGCTATGATACGTTGTGAATAGCGCTATATAAATAACCTGTATTATTATACACAAAATTGATGCGGCTATGTTCGCGAACGTGTACTAGTAATGTATACATAATCTTCCAACGGATTGTGCTAGTTTCCTTGTTGGAGGGTAAATTGTTTCAAGCCCGATGTGAAAGATATATATTGTTTTCTCCATTAAGCTAGAATTCTGCTTGAATTACATTTGCTGCTCTACATTCACTTCGAAAAATCCGTGAGAAGGAGAGTTGTGGATAAATTGTACCTGATATTATCTTCTAAAAAGTAAAATTTAAAGAGTATCTCATCAAGACTATTTGAATTCGGACTTTGTAATCTCTACCTTTCGGCAACGTAGTGGAGTAAAGATTTTCCCCGGTTACACCGAACACTGAAATCCGCACCGTTTTCGCACAGGAATTGAATGGTTGACAGGCTTCCACCCTGAGCGGCATAGTGAAGAGGAGTAAGACCCTTGTTGTCTCCAAAATCGATAAGTGCAGTATTTGGTGCCGAATCCTCTCCGTCTTGTATGCTTAAAAAAGACCAAAATACATCAACAAATTATAACATAGATAATACAATGGTATAAGAATGTTAAAGACACTACTACTACTACTACGAGTGCATTCTGTCACAAACTTGGTTTTCAATAATATTATAACATTGTTAACCCAGCAAAACATGCTGCGCATCGGGATTACATCAGTTACTTGAGAGGTTATTTATATTCTGATGAGTACTTAACAATAGTTTAACTTCTTATATAACTAAATAATCTTATTATTTTGTGTGACTCACCTTTGTTCGAGTTCTTTTATTTCTTTCTCTTGTTCTAGAATGATCTTCGTGATTTCCTTGCTTCCACTTTTGGCGGCATAATGTAAAGCCGTTGCTCCCTTTTTCGACTAATTTGTAAAGGAAAATCAATATAAATGATAACATAATTAATGAAAAGTTAAAATCTACATGTATGTATCAAGAGTAAAAACGAAAATCCGTACACAACGCACATTAACATGGTTATTGATGAGAATAATTTACACATTGATGCAATTAAAACAAAAATGTAGATAACAAATATTAAAGTACATACACGATTCCATATAAAAGAAACCTGTAACAAAGCGTTACCGTAGTTCGAAGGTCAGCTCCCTTTTCTATGAGCCGTTTGGCAGATTCAGGACAATTGAATTGGGCAGCATACACAAGTGGTGATTCTCCGTCGTTGTCTTTGGCATCGATTTCAGCTGCAAACTCGAGAAGTAGGTTTATGCACTTAATGTGATCTCTGCAAATGTGTAAATAATGACGACGTTATCTGGTTATTGACTGATAGCTCCAGACCTCTCACAACACTATTGGACATAGCCACCCGTCTATCCAAATTGAATATTTGTTATGTTTTAAACCATTTATCTTTGACATCAGGCAAATCGTCATTTTGATAAATAAGAGTAATGGTGAGCTTATTGTGGAAATACTTATTATGGAAATGCCCATAATAAATGTTGCTGATTCTGGCACAATATGTCTTTCATATCTGATATTGTTAATTCACAGCTCGTCGCAGGTCATAGTTTTTAAACGCACTTGATCGAAAACGAGGGAAAATATTTTGTCAAATAGGCCTGCTGTCTTACCTTGGGCCAAATATTAAGGACAAGCCAAATGTTTGTAAAATCCCCAAGTCCTCATACTGTGCTTCGCAAAGAACTGCTTGATGGAGTGCAGTTGTCCTATGCTCGGTAGTCTACGGAAAGGGGAAAAACATTAATGCAATTAAATTGCCATATAATCATGATGGTTAATTGCACGGGTTGGTTGTTTGTGGCTTAAATAACGATAAGTAAAAGCAGAAAGTATAGTGCGGGTGTGGTTGCGGATTCTTGGATATATAATTATAAATGGGATGGGATGATTTCATTGAACATTAGGACAGATATGTATGCATTATATGCTATATTTTGACCAAACGATCATACAAACTACTGGCTCGGTTTATATTGGCCAGAACCGGTGGCGTATCCAGCAGTCAGAAAGTGTGGCGTCTTGACAACATACAGGGGAGCTGATAGTCATGTTCCTCGTCGTCCTTTTGAACTGGGTCCTACTGGGTAAGAGCTACACAAGGGTGTTATGATTAGAAATTAACATTTCTATGAGTTATGTCCACTGAGTTGTGTGAAAATGTTATCGCAAAAGAATGTCACAAGACCGAGTAATGAACCAACATGGAAATTAATATTCACTTACTTATTGCACTGTCAACTTTGCACATTGTTGAAAGTATCCACTAGAGACTTTTAAATCCGAATACTTCATTCATACATATGTTTATAGCGAAATCCAAATTATTAAAACCGAAACCTGACTATGCTTCTATTTAGAGAACAAAGCCGGGGTTCCTGAGAAGCGCTAGAGTTTTAGGTAAACTTTGTGTATTTTGACATTGTTACTAGATCAGTGTCACCTGGCTTTTACAAGTTCTCTTTTCCTTCAGTAATTAATCATTATTATTGAACGCATGGCGGCCCTTTTGTATGTTATATTGTGTTTAACAAGTAAATAATGCGATGATGTTACTTCCATGAATACTAAGATCGATATGATTGAAATAAAAAACCTAACTGTTCAATTTAAGTTTATTTAAGTTAAATTGGGTGTGTACCTTTTCATTTACATCAACTCCACCTTCCAAAAGGGCTGTCAAGCTGTTTGAAGCACCAAAAACCGCTGCATTGTCTAAAGGCATCATATGTCTGTCATCGAAGGTTTTCTTGTCTGCACCGTGTTCAATCAGGAACTTGACCGAATCGGCTCGGTCCCTGCAAGTTGATGCAGGCATTATCATTGATTTGGAATATTGTTTTGTAACATTTGATGGGATAATAATACTAAGTTTGCAAAAAGCTTTTTTTTCAATAAGTAATGTGCCGTTACACTTGTGCAGCGTAGTTCATGTGAAACGAATTGTTTCAAATAGTAACGAGGAAAGCAGTTGTTCCATGTTTTGATGAAACTCGGGTAATGATTTGTTTGACATCAAGTGGTTGAAGATCTTGTCTTTCAAAAAACTTGGACTAAAAACGAAAATAACACAACCTGTCCGTCTTCTCGAAATTTCCTTCCATAGTTATTATATAATATGTGTTGTGGTAATTGCCAAGAGCCAAACGCGAGCAATCATTCACGATACATCTATTCAAATGTAACTATTATCAAGAAAATGCGATATTTACCAGTAAGCAGCCACTTGCAACGGCGTGTCGCCATCAAAGTCTCTTGCTTCGATATTTTCTTCATTTTGCAGCAGTATCTCCATGATTTTCAAATGTCCTTTTCCGCTTGCACAATGGAGCGCTGTTTGGTTGAGTTTGTTCTGAAGAAAATCATACGTCGGAAGGTTCACTTTCAATTTATATAACATAATGTACGTGCAATGATAAATTTGTCATGCAGATTCAATTTATTCGTTTTTTCACCCAAAAAATATTTAATTCGAAAAATATACCCTCAACCAAATGCGTCGCCCCTCAGCACAACAACGTGGAAATGTTACAAACCCACGTACCATCTTACAGTTTAATCACTAAAAAATGTATGATTTTATTTTGTTATTTCTTCCAAATTTAGGTTTGCTTTTATTTAAAATAGTAATGAATGTATAAACCATCCGGGGACATAAGACATTGACCTCGAAAATAATTGCACATTGTATACATTAAGTCTAACCTTCATATTAACGTCAGCGTTGCCATGCAGAAACTTTTCCAAAATGGTGGTGCGATTGTGCCATGCAGCCCAGTGAATTGGGGTCATGTCATTTTGGTCTTTCACGTTGATGTCTGCTCTCTTGTCCACCAAATAGTTGATAATCTTTTCCTCGTTTCTGTTTTGTTAAAGTGAAAATTAGCATATGCAGTAAAAGTTTGATGGCTATATTGTTACAATTGATATGAAATTCATTATCGAGTTAAAGCTTAACTTCGGCAAGACTGTTAGATCACATATGTATATATATAATTATGTTAGTCCCTTTTCTCTGTTGTAAAAATGTAGAAAGTAAATCTCCATGTATACGATCAGTACAAAAATTAAAGAAACCATAGAAAATGTTTCAGATATTTATAATCATTACCTAATGGAGAATAAAGTTCACAGACAAGAGTAAGGCGATGTTTGAAATGTTGTTAAACACATAACTATGTTCTATCTTATGAGTTTTATCATATCTTATATTCAGGCGTCAGTCTTAATTTAGTTGAATGGTTCTTGGAAAAAACGACTTTGACTTACCAATATAGCTGCAATCACATTACATTCACTGACCCTAGAGTTAGAATTGTGAATAGTTTTATATTTAAATGTTTACCAAATATCTTTTAAAGATTACCTAAACATGGCAACCAGCAAAGCAGAGTGTGTCTTGTCAGGCTTTTGTATTTGAGCTCCAGCTTCAACGAGAAGTTGGACACAATCTTCGTATCCACCGAAGACAGCGTTTTCGAGAGGCGTATGACACCCATTTTCCTTATTAAGCGCCTACGGTTGAACGAAATTATAGATGGAAGTTAAAGATAAAATGAAAGGGATCTAGTTATATTGCCAAAATCTCGAAACATAATATGTACAACTCTAGCCGTCTTCACATACATCATTGTCATGGCATTACCAGTTGAAACATGGAACAGCTTTTGGTATTCAAAACATTTTCAAATATGTATGATTGAAATATGCACATTTATTTTTTATCTACTTGATAGTTATAACTGTCTACCAAGTCATTGCATGGAATCAGCGGATATCACTTCAAAGTTTCGTTCAATGCTTCGTCATAATATACAACATTTATTTACCATGGAATTGTAACTCTTCACTCAGTGGATATATCGGGTCACAATAATGCACATTTTACAAACCCTTCTTCAGTTTGTGCACATGTCAACAAAATTACTAGACTTAAACATGTGTACAACTGATCATAACCACGCAAAACGGACATTGTCTGACTCTAATAATTATGTCAACTAAATAAGCATTGTATGTCTTTGAAATTAGTCTGCTTTATACTAAAAACGTGTTTTTCCGTTCAGGGTAGATTGATTCTAACCTATACCTTTGTCATGTATATTTCAAGGAAAATGCAACGTCTCCTATGGAGTAAGCATAACACTTTTTGATAATTTAACATTACACCAGTAATAATTATGAAGTATTTACCTCTGCATTTGCGTTGGCCCCTGCCAGGAGGAGACATACTACGATATCAGTATACCCTTTCATGCAAGCAGTGTAAAGTGGAGTTCTTCCACCATCATCTCGAACATCAATGCTCGAGCCTTTATTAATGAGGTAGTTGACCAAATCCAAATTGTTCCTGAAAACGAGTCGTGTCAATTACAAACTTAATTAAACATCTTTATGTTATTAGTAAATGCCCGTATATGTGTAGTTCTACTTTATTAAACTCATTTCAGGATCTGTGCACATGTATGTTTCTATCCATACTCTCTCTTGATGCCAACATATTACTCGAGATCTTCACTAATAGTCCTACAAATAAGTCACCGTCTGATTTACATACGCATATGACACAGGTATTTCTGGTAATACTTTCGGCTAGCATTAAAAGAAATAGGAGAAAACACATTCGATGAGCCGTACGCTTGATTCTGTAAGTGTCATCATTGGTATATTACCAGATACAATACTTAAAGTACCGTAGACTGTCCATCAACTCATTGTAGGGCCACTTTTTATGTACTTCCCCCTTTTGTGTTATATTAGTTTGAACCACGTGATATGTCTTTGTACTTTTCCCTCGATTCTAAACATATTAATGAAGTTCATTTCAAACTTAATATCATATTTACTTACATCAGCACAGCGATGTGAAAAGCTGTGCATCCCGTGCTATCAGTCTTGTCGAGATCTGCATTTCCCCAGCCAACCAATTCATGGACTGTGTTTTTGTTTCCTTGCAGGATGGCCAACATGAGGGCAGTGTTTCTATTTTGAGGTGTCTATATTTTGAATCAAATTGACGAAATAAAAATGTACATTTTTAAAATTTTAATTAAATTCAGTTATTCAAAACGTCCCGGTAAATAGTTAAAAACTTACAATAAAGTAGGAATTTTTCGAAATAAATTCAAGGAAACAAAGAGCTGAACTATGACTTTAACCACACCAAGCACTTACTATTTCATTTGTGTCGGCGCCATCTTGTAAAAAGCTGCGTACTTGCAAGGCCGCGCCATTCCAGGCTTGCTTATGTAGAGGTGGCCATGAGGAGAGATCTTCCCTAGCGATGAGTAACTTGTAGATTCCATGTTGAAAACTAAATAGAAACAAAAATGCATCGGTAGTTATTTCAGTTATCAGAAAGACTGCATAATTCCTAACAATATGTGTTGGCATGCCGGCCATTGTATATAATACAAATGGGATTAAAATGCATCGACATGATAGACGTACAAAGTAAAACGTTGAATCTAACATTCATTCGCATGAATCACATGACATTTTAATACATGATAAGGATAACATTTAAAAGTCACCGTATACATTACATGTTCCCTTCTATTGCTCTCTTTACGAGAAGTCGATTGTTAAAACGTGTCTAAATCAAGCAGTTTTGGTAACCCCTCAAAAAAGCGAACACGATCATCGACACTCAAAGAACAAAGAGGGATTGCAAACACACTGTTGTACGAAATGTTGGTACTTTTTTCCATAATGAACATACCTGAAAAACTCGGGACAAGCAAGAGCTGAACCCTCATTCACCAGACGCCTGACACAGGCCATGTGCCCCTCATTTGCTGCCACAAACAGGACACATATTTCATCCTTTGTCTTGAACACGACAGAGTAGGGAATAACAACACAATGAAAGTTGATAAAATAGAACTCATAATGTGCACGTATAACTATTCGAATATTGAGTTAGTAATACAACTGACAATTGATAAATAAATAATATGCGGAATATTTTCAGTTCTTTTTTGTTAATTTATAAATGTGTGTATGTTATATATTAATACGTGAATTAGCAAATTATTTGAATTTCATGAATGATCTGAAGATTACAACTATCAGCTTTAAAAATAAAAGCCACCCTTGTATTATTTCGTTCATTATGCAAAAGAAAACAGCAACAAACTTGACAACGTTTTTTTTTTTTTCTTTACTATTTTATCCACTTTATCCTTTATCCCTGTTCTTCTTCATGAAATGTTATTTTATTATGTACCTCTGCGTGTTTGTCGGCACCCTTGTCAATGAGCATACTGAGGATGTCTTCATAGCCTTTCCAGGCCGCGCAGTGTAGGGGTGTGTACCCATGTTTCTCCGGGAGGTCAATCTGTTCTTTGCATCGATTCGGTGCATCTTCATTCGAGTATTCGAACGTTAGTAGCTCCCATACGCAACCTAGATGCCCTTTCAGGATCGCGAGGAATAGTGCTGTTTGACCCTCCACTGTCTGGGAGGGTGGAACATTGGAATTAAATGATATTTAATTATTATTTGTTTTATATAACTTGCAACATTTATGTGTGGTATGCTCGATGAGTTCTATACCACCTATTGCCGCAATCAAACGTTTTATTATCATTCAAATGTATTTTGTTCCATTGGCATTGCGATAAATCTCAAAAGGTACTTTTGAGTTTTTACTAGACTACTTTGAGACATTAAACATAAGAATGCCATATCTCACCTGTTTTGTAATGTCAGCTCCTTTTCGTAAAAGACATTGTAAAATGTCTACGCGCTGGTTCACAACGCAAGAATGGAGAGGTGTCCATCCTAAATTATCTTGTAAGTCGATATCAGCATTTCGTTCCAGTAACAGTTTGACGATACCCAGATGATTCCTGTATGTGTAATACAATTAATCGAGCTCTCATATGTAACCGTTTTATCATTTAAATATGTACCGACTTGTCAATAAAGGTTATAATCACAGTCTGAATGAACGTATTAATTTAGTATAAGGTATTGATAATGCAAAGCATTCTTGGTGTATTTTCCAAGTATAGGTACTGCAGTCGGTCGTTTGTTGTCAATAGGTTCAGTAATATCCATTTTCTGTGCACCCTGTGTCAGGGGCCACTGATATTGAATGCCATTTTAAAAGAGCACATGACCACCCTACGACCTTTTAATATTCCTGTCGTTACTACGTTGTCTAAAAATATTACAGAATGGGATATATGGACATGTTTCCATTTTCAAATTTCAAATAAGAATATATTCTCCCACAGTAAAACAATCACAATGATACAATGCGATATTAGGGATCGTTATTATTATTTATCTAACTGAATTCTATACCCTCTGACAGCCATTCGGAGTGGAGTGAAGCCATCAGTGTCTCGCTCATTGATGTTTAAGCCTGTCTGAAGAAGGCTTGTTACGACGTTAAGATGTTCACCAGCACATGCCACGTTTAAGGCTGATCTTCCAGTGGGTGTTCTCTCATCACTCTATCATTTAATCCAATAGTTAGCTCATCGCAATCATACATATTTCACATACTAACATTTGTACAATTATACATTGAACAAACAATTCTATGTCTGGTTCTCTTTTCAATAAATATTAACTGACAGTATTACATACTAATTAGCAGTTAGCTTTTCATGTTCAATCAATCTGATTGTGTCTTCCCGAATAATCTAGTAAATATGAAAGTATTCTATACAATCAAGATAATTATACTGAGGTGTAAGCCTACTGTAATACTCTGATTAAGTGCTTCCATTTAGGTGATTCTATTAAAAATCCATGTGAAGAGAACTACAGGCAAAGTGATAGAAGTGATCAAATCTGATTTTCAAAATATAATCACCATTGAAAATCAGGTGAACAATATGATTTATTGCCTTATCTCCTCTGGGTCCCATCATCAGTTTCATAACCTCATGTTGATTGTTATATCTTACCTTCTAGTCAAGATCTTACACTTACCCAGCATACCTAGTATTCCCAAGAATGGTTTGAAGCACAGAATTAACATAATGTCATGGTACATTAACGGTATCAATACTCATGTATAACTTCTTTTAATTAAGACATCATTTTTACCTCATGTCCAGGGTCGGAGAGAAATTTCATGACATCCTCCACTACACCACCATATACTGCTATGAGGAACGGCGTAATACACTCCGCACGAAGACGATCTGCTTCTTCTAGTTCAGTTCCTGTCGTTGAAATAAGAAAACAAGGAACGATTGTTCAATATTGGCCTTTTTCAAAAGTTTTTCGTCTAAATGTCAGAAACAACTTGTGAATGGTCAGCGCACAAGAGGAGCAGCAGCCGTGAGGGTTTTTCGCATCTGACCTGCTTATTAATATTTAGATCTTTGGATACAGCGAGGTTTGACCAATGAGCACCACTATAGATAAAGCTTAAAATAATTTATACTTAACACAAAAATAATCAACAGGTACGAAAAGGCCTTGTGGCACCTGCTGCATTTGCCAGTTTGTCCTGTCATGACGCGCGGCCTAGTCAAAGGGCTAATGCACTCCCAGCGGTGCGGTCATATCGCAATAAATTTTCGGTTGATATAATTGCGTTTGTTCGGTTTAGACATTGCCATCGGATCTACATCATTTCGTACACATTACCAACAATATCAAACATTAGCTATGTCAATATTTTCCGAAAGCAGACACTTGCAATACAGTTGCAATAATTTTTTTTTAATTTTTATTATCATGAGTATATTATTCACCTTCATCTGTTGCCGACTGTTCCATCTCCCTCTTGGCTTGGTCATGTTTCCTTTTTTCACTGTTGCCCGGTGTTTCAGCTGTAGGTAAGGCACTATGGTAGCCGGACACCATGTTCGCCATTTGGAGCCGGGTAGACTGCACCAGGCCTAAGTTCATGAACGGCAGCTGAAAAGCTAATAGTGTGCGGAAGAAAGGCCATGATAATGTTACAATTAATTATACTGTTCTCACTTCGGAGGCATCTCCAATTGAAAGTACACACTACATGAACCGCACTGATACTACGTAGACCAATACTATTAGTGTTATTATTCAATATTATCCTTACTTTTATAATCATCATAATTGTTATCACCATTATCTATAATCAGTATTGCTATTTTTGTATCAGACGCCGTTGAAGGATGTTTAATTTGCGTTTTGTGTTGTGCTTATATATCACAGGACCCTAAGAAATGTTTGTAAAACAATTCTAACATCTTTTTTACCCAATACTGTCGGAATAGCACGCAATTAGGTTGCGTACTATTAACACTGGAATGTACAGGTAACACTGAAGACTTAGAAAGCTTAAAAAGGAGTACATATCTAATGATGGCATGTGGCGTACGTATTCATATAATGTTTCTCACAAACGGTACAATTTTCATAATTGTGAATAACCACCAAAAGGTAAAACTAATTAGTAAAACATATTTTAAGGGATACAGGATAATATGGAGCAAAGGACAGTGACCCTGTTAATTTAAACTATGATGTAAAATTGGACTAAAAAAGTAACAAGACGTAAGGACTTCTTAACTAGCGTGCTATAATAATGATCCGTATATTATACTGGGCTCTTGTAAAACCGCTCAATTTGTATATTCTTATAGTTCTATTATAGCTCCATCATGTATGTTTATTTCCGCTGATGTTTTAGCGCTGCATATGAAAAATGTTAAAAGGCTGTTTAGTTGCAAGTTTGGGTACTGATCATACAGTAGGAAAATGCTATCTGGATAACCATAGTTATTAAGTAAATGCTGTGTTGCTATGTATCTGCTGTGTTTCTATGTAATGATCATGGACATAATAAACTTCAATTCAATTCAATTAGTTATATCATATAAAGTCAACTAAGAGTAGATGCAATTGCGGATATTATTTTGTGCCGTGTTCGGGTGTTTAAAGAACATTATTTCAGTGTAACCACAAACAAGGATAAGTGATAGTTCAGTTGGTATAGAGCATGGGTAGTACATCGGAGGTTCACTGTTCGAGTTCCTCTCACGATCAAATTGTTACGCTCTTCTCCCCGATATTCAACCAATCTAATAAAATACTGTACATACCTGCGTGATACTGTTCAATATCCCCAATTGTGAGTGTGTTGTCAGCACATGCACGGGTAATGGCGATCGTAATGCAGAGAAATCAGGCAGTTAGTAGCGCAAGTTGGTCCTGTGTCCTGCCGTTCTGTCCAAAGCGCCGTCGTCCATACCTAAGCAATAGTGAAGTTTCGAACGGTAGTTATTTTCACCTCCCTTTTCTGTAATGAATAAAGAAATAAACATTATATAATTATATTGAATTGATATGTATTATTACTAGTTAACCTACATTCGAGAAGTGACATTTTACATAGGGTCATTACGAGAATCGATTCGAGAGAAAAAACAAATGGATGAATACATTTTTGGTTATCATTGTACTTGAAAATGCACGCAATTAAGCCACTCTTTTTTGGGCAGACATACCTGCACAACATTTAATTTGAACAAAATCATTCTCTAAGTATTAAGTGTTGATCCATACAAACGTTCAGGCTCCATGTCATTTACATAATCTATGTTACATTGTCCTTAAAACAAAATTAATCATCAAATTTAGCAAGTATATCAACACTTTTCATGTGTTTCCGCTTTAAGAAGTAACCTTATATCCAAACAAAATAGCAAACACGTTCTTAGAAATGATAGCATATCTTAAAATGCGGGTTATATTGTATTAACACTATGATACTTATAAGAAGAGTACTGGTAAACATAATCCTTGGCGCTTGTTGATAAGTAATTTTAATTGTATCAACATGGTGAGATGGTTGAAGCTCGCCGTTAATTGGTAAAAACGGACAACAGAAAGAAAGGGGAGCATAACTTAGCACATTTTACTACTGCAGAACGTAATGCACAACAATACATTTGATGACTTTTACATTTCAACTACTACAAATTGCTTAAAGGTGCACTGGTAAAGTTTTACATATTGCCTAAAAATAACATTTGAGACAACCAAAAATTTCCAAATTATTTAATCAAGCTTTATTGAAAAAGAACACTGCTTTCCTTGTTAAACAAGCAATAATTTGCGTCAGCTTTTAGAACTTATTACAGTATAACGTCCAGTGGCGTAGCTACGGAGGACACGGAGGGGGGGGGGGGGGGGCGTGCGCCCCCCCCCCCCCCCCCCCCCATAATTTGTAAAAAAAAAACAAAAAAACAATTGAAATCATAAGGGAACATTTTTGGAAGAAAAAAAAAGGCATAAGGTGTGCCCCGCTCCCCATAATGTTGTGTGCCCCCCCCCCCCCTTCCCAAATCATTCCGACCATGCTACGCCACTGATGACGTCTATCCCGTTTATGTCTGATCATTCACGCTCATGAGCTGAATCATCACGAATGATAGATAAATATCGTTATACTTAAAGGACATTTGAAAATATCTAACCCTATTGTATTCTTCTTTTACCATGAGCAAACCAACACGTAGAAAAGAAATGTGGCTCCGAGGCTTAAAGTATTTTTTTGTGGAGTTAGACACTTTAAAGATGCTCATTTAATACTCATGGTAACATGATAATAGATGGATCTATATTTGTTCCTACCGTTTGATTACAGATCAAAGTCTACATACTATAACAATTTGCAATGATATAATAGTAATACACATATTGATCAATAAGATAAGGTGAAAACTTTGCGCACTGACTATTTTCAGATAAAGAGATATTGAGGTGGATTGTTTGTATTACCCTGAATTGTTTGTTTTACCCTATCATGAGAAGCTGTTGATAAAGATTCGTAACGTTATATGACGACATACGTACAGTTACAACGTAGTGTCTAATAGTAAAGCCCTCAATATTGCAAGGTGGACTTTGTCTCTTGACTCTTCGCACAGATGTGGAAATACTTCTTTGTTCAAAATTGTTCAAAATAATTGCAAATAAATCCTAACAAGCACTCAACGATATGATCGTTGGTTGTGCTCTACAAATTTTGTTTTCATCTCATAATTATACCTGTCATGGCGTGTAGAAATGCATAAAATATATGCCCTGTCCTCGGGTAAAAGATAACCGTTAATACATTGGCATGTACTGAGGGCACGGTGGATACGTGACTCAAATAATTGTATACAAACTATCAGAGTAAATATCAAGAAATAGAAATAAAAACAATGGCGTGTCCAAAATCCCACAATTTTAGCATATCAATAAGTATCATGGTTATATCGTGGATTGTGCTAACATGCATGTTCTACGTTTTGAGCATTTAAAAAACTAATTAGTAAACATGTGAATATGTCACGATAAAGTAATCAACAAAGTCGATACATACAGCATAGTCATATAAATGAAAAAGCGCCATAGTTATGTGAGCTTGGGTTAGGCTAATTTTAGTGTTTGACCCCAAGATGAGTTGGAGGGGGGGGGCAAACATTTGTAATCCCTATCACGGAGTGACTTCGTTGTGTTACTTTGTTTATGTGTTGTTGGTATTGACCAATTACAAGAATTAGATTGG
This sequence comes from Echinarachnius parma, assembly GCA_037951105.1. Lineage (NCBI taxonomy): Eukaryota > Metazoa > Echinodermata > Echinoidea > Clypeasteroida > Echinarachniidae > Echinarachnius > Echinarachnius parma. Next base: position 178,132 of record JBAMJV010004546.1, read on the forward strand.
AACAATTATCATTTTAAAAAGCAGATTATACATTTATACTGCCAAGTTTGTGCTTTCATGTTGATTTCTACATACAACGTACGTCAACCTTAAACCAATGATGGTTTAATGATAATTAAAAGTATATCTTACATTATATATTCCGTATGTCGTTACCTTATTTCTTTGAGTATTAATCACATATAACAGAACCACACCTATCAAGTCAGAATAGTAACAACAGTACCAAGATCTGACAATCCGAATTGTCAAAACCGACTGTAGCCCGTGATTTCCCCAGTGTTGAGAATATAGTGTAAACACCCTGCGTTATGTTTGGTTTTTGTCGATTTTGGGTTTGCGCGCGAATGCGATCGTTTTCAAATTTTAATTTCTGGCGATGCACTGATGCTTTTGAATATAGGTTGCGAACAGCGGTATGATATGGGAGTGAAACGTCATGCAAATTGGGTGATTTTGAGGGGTGCGCGATCACGTGATTACGAATGAGGAAGGTGAATGGCTGTGACCGTGAGGCGTGTGCTTGAAAGTGATCATGTGACTCGAGGGAGAGATTGTGATTGGCTAGGGTGTTGTAACACGTATGAGCTGAGTTTTTGCGGGACATTTAAGGTGGGGCAGGGAAGAGGGAGAAGCTATTAAGCCATGAACGAGTGAGGACGTCTGTGGATCTCCAGGTCGAGGAGTCCAGGGAGCGAGATGATGCCATTGTGGGGGTAATATTGCTGTTTTGTGAGTGAGAGGTTATCCCCGGTATTAACCCTTGTATTCTGCTGGTTTGAGCGGAACCCTGATTAAGGACACTTTCCTCGGGAGGCAGGCACGGGCGGCGTCAATGGTCAACTTCTCAAAGAAATAACTGTAAGTTTTGTAATTTTGTATTCTTGTGTAATTGCTTGTATTTTTGTACCACATCGGAGAAATTCGTGGATGGGGATTTGCTCACAGATCAGTGTCGTATTCAAATTAATGCTTGTAATAATGATGAGCTGGAATTAATATATTTTATGTTATTGTTTGTTGTAGTGTCGGGAAAAACGGCATGAAGTTGTATTTTTGAGGGTTTGGGGAAACGCCCTTTAACGAGAAACGCCGTAATTTTTTGTTGGTAATGAGTTAAAGGCATTACAGCCGGTAAACGCTGAGAATGGATAAATTTATGTAATGTTATTGAAAGATAATCAGTCATGATGAGGATGTTGAATTTAAACGAGATAATTATGCAGATATGTATGAAAGCTTGCATCATTGCTTATACGGATTGATTATTTTTGACTGTACGATATTAATGTAGCAATATGTTTATCTCGTGTCGATAAAGTGTTTGTACATGTGAATTAAATTGAAATGGAGTGTACAGTATAGTATACTCTGTACGTGATTATTGAGATTGATATCACTTATTATTGGGCTGAGATAAAATGGGATCAGCCAGGGTGTAATAATACCAGACGTATTCACGAATTGTTAATTCCTTTTATACAGCCGCGTGGTTGGAGCTACGCCCACCAGCGACAAGACGGCACTGTGACTGCGTAAGGTCAACGTCGTAGAACGGAACAACGAGACTCGGGGCAGCACACGCACGATCAGCGCCTGGATATCAGCGGCACGTTCGGACAGGGTCCGGACAACATCGAATAGGGAGTCGCCGAGCGCATCGACCGCAATCGCGTGACGGCAGAACATCACTCCCGGACAAAACGAGCCCGCGTCACGCGCACACCCGGGTGAACTGTTCATAATCAGAGTATGATAAACCGACTCAGTAGATGAGGGTCAAACTGCAGTAAATAGTTGTATCAAGCGTCGTTTTGTTTTTGTGCAACCACTAATTAATTTGTTTTTATGTTTTGATGTTTCATGATGTCGAAGAATCCTTGATTTATTTAAAAAATTGCTTCCTTTCTAACAATGGAGTTACAATCGAATTCATTCACGTGGTCTTTACGCCTATTAAAACATATACACGCTACACATTCTGACACCCACCCACCCTTTAAACGTTCAAATGAAAGCACACAATATTGGATATTGAGCCAATATCCTCTCATATTGATATTCTAATCACACGGGCATCTAGATTATTCTGCCGTCCCATGACAAAAGGAAGCAACTCTGTGGAATGAGTTTCTTAGTAAATGAAGAAAATATGTTTTTCTTTCTGACCTCTCAAACATAAGATCCTAATTCCCAGGTATGACATGTTTTATAATGTACTCAGAGAAGGCATTTCGGGTTGATATGTTTTGATTTGTAAAATCATTGTTTTATGCAAATTAAGCAGCATACTTCCTTTTGTCACAGTATATCTTGAATATTTGCACGTGTCATCCAATGACAAAAGGAAGCAACTCTTGATAATCTAAGAAGTCAGTATTGTGTGAGTACGTGCGTGTGTGTGTTTGTGTGTGTATCCATGTGTATGTGTGTATAAACGTTTGTGTGTATATTTATGTGCAAATATATGTGTATGTATGCGTGTGTGTGAGTGCATGTGAGTATGTGTCAGTGTGTGTATGTGTTAGTGTGTATCTACTCATGTATGTGTATATGTGCGTGTTTGTGTGTGTATGCGTGTGTATATATGCGTATGTTTGCACGTATGTATGTCTGTGTGCATATATTTGTGTGTGTTTGCATGCGTGTGTGTGTGTGTGTGCGTATGTGTGTGTGCGCGCGTGTGTGTGTGTGTGCGTACGTGTGTGTGTGTGCGCGCGTGTGTGTTATGTGCGTTTGTAAGTGTGTGTGTGCGTGTGTGTGTGTGGCTGTGCCGTGTGCGTGTTTCTGTGTGTGAGTGCGTGTGTGTGTAGGTGTGTCTGTGTGTTTGCTTGTGGGTGTATGTGTGTTTGTGTGTGTGTGTGTGTGCTTGTGTGTGTGTGTGTGTGTTTGCATGTGTGTGTTTGTATGTGTGTGTACGTGTATGGTTGTGCATGTGTGTGTGTGTTTGTGTTTGTGTGTGAGTCATTGGCAAAGCCAGGTAAAACAACATTTCATCAAGCTAATCATTTTCTGCAAAATTCCCCACACAAAAGTCTACATGTGGGACAATAATAAACACATAGCATCAGAACTTGTGCTGTGAAAAAAAAAGAAAACGTTATATTTTTTATTCACAGTCAGCATTTTGATTGATAAATGAAATGGGTTTTAAATGTATATATATACGTACTTCAGTCAAAATACACTAACGTTTCCTTCAGATGTGCAAACAGATCAGCGAAATTCAGCATTTTCTGTATCAATTCTGGTGCAGTGGCTGACAGACAATTAAGGAGAAAAGTGAGCTGCACTTAGGCGCGCTCTGATTGGCTGATTGGGAGATCAATGCACACATGCCACTTCCATGCTGATAGGTGATTGGCTGATTGAGTTGCTTCCTTTTGTCAGTGTTTTATGAGGAAATCTTTAGAGTTGCTTCCTCTTTATATATATATATATTTCGGAAATTAGGGGTCATGTGACCTCAATTTATTCACCATCATGTAGAACATACAAAAAATACCCCAAATCAAGAAAAAAGTTGATTTTGATAAATTCAGAGTTGCTTCCTTTTGTCATGGGACGGCAGAATTGTCCTGACGCCTCCAGCCTCCTTTTTATTGTTCTTTCACCTTGCCGGCTAAATGTATGATTGTATTTTCCCCTTCGTCTCCCTCTGTCAGAATTAACAAAATATATAAATTAATGGTAATGGCACGGACTTGAAACTAATGTGTTGCACTTTAAAGGTAAATTATCGTATCTTAAGGGCAGGTGTGACGTTAATTACACCAAAAGTCAAAGATGCAAAGTAACACCTGAAGTTTTTTTAGGGTTGAACTTATTTATTTCCCCTACGTGTTTAGCCCGGTAGCTGGCGACACAGAGATTCATATGTGCCAACAGCATTAATTATGGTGATGAGGATAATATGTAGGAGGGTTGTTGGTCGCATTCGTACGACTGGATCGTTTATCCATAAATCATCATAGAGTATAATCCAACAGGGGTATAACCGTCGTGGGCGTTTATAGGCCCAATTTGGCCAA